>NW_021025945.1:0-22341 GCF_004153795.1 Camellia sinensis | reverse complement strand
ATATTTAGATCACACTTTTTAAGTGTGATTAAAAATTTGGAGTAAATATTTGACTCCCAAAGATCACACTTTTAAGTGTGATCGAAATACTTTTAATCACACTTAAAAGGTGTGATCTAAATATTTTTAATCACACTTAAAAGGTGTGATCTAAATATTTTTCATCACACTTAAAAGATGTGATCTAAATATTTTTAATCACATTTAAAAAGTGTGATCTAATTGTTATTAAGCACACTTCAAAAGTGTGATTAAAAATGACCCCTTTTAATCACACTCCCAAAGATCACACTTTAATAAAACTTAAAAGGTGTGATTAAATAACATACATCACACCAAAAAAGTGTGATCTTTATTTATTTTTGTAGTAGTGCTTCCTTCTTCCAAGTTACCATTGTCAACGTTAATATTAGTCGTCTTTAAGTAATAATAAACTGGTTACCATTGTCAGGCTTTTCCTTCATCCTCTTCCTTCTTCCAAGTTACCATTGTCAATGTTAATATTAGTCGTCTTTAAGTAATAATAAACTGGTTACCATTGTCAGGCTTTTCCTTCATCCTCTTCCTTCTTCCAAGTTACCATTGTCAACGTTAATATTAGTCGTCTTTAAGTAATAATAAACTGGTTACCATTGTCAGGCTTTTCCTTCATCCTCTTCCTTCTTCCAAGTTACCATTGTCAATGTTAATATTAGTCGTCTTTAAGTAATAATAAACTGGTTACCATTGTCAGGCTTTTCCTTCATCCTCTTCCTTCTTCCAAGTTACCATTGTCAATGTTAATATTAGTCGTCTTTAAGTAATAATAAACTGGTTACCATTGTCAGGCTTTTCCTTCATCCTCTTCCTTCTTCCAAGTTACCATTGTCAACGTTAATATTAGTCGTCTTTAAGTAATAATAAACTGGTTACCATTGTCAGGCTTTTCCTTCATCCTCTTCCTTCTTCCAAGTTACCATTGTCAATGTTAATATTAGTCGTCTTTAAGTAATAATAAACTGGTTACCATTGTCAGGCTTTTCCTTCATCCTCTTCCTTCTTCCAAGTTACCATTGTCAATGTTAATATTAGTCGTCTTTAAGTAATAATAAACTGGTTACCATTGTCAGGCTTTTCCTTCATCCTCTTCCTTCTTCCAAGTTACCATTGTCAACGTTAATATTAGTCGTCTTTAAGTAATAATAAACTGGTTACCATTGTCAGGCTTTTCCTTCATCCTCTTCCTTCTTCCAAGTTACCATTGTCAATGTTAATATTAGTCGTCTTTAAGTAATAATAAACTGGTTACATTGTAGAACTCCTTTTGGCTGCTCTGTTTCTTTAGGTTGCGTACGTGATTACCATTTCAAGTTCTAAGGGCAAAAGCCTTCTTATTTGAAGGAATCCAATATGTAATTCTTCTGAATAGGAATTTTTGGCCTGGTTGTTACTTTTGTGTCTGGTTATGCCATTATGAGTTAATACTTTCTGAATTCCAAGATTACCTCCTAATAGGAAAAAAACTAATGCCTCATTCTTAATGGAAATGGAAAATTGACAATATTGTTTGTGAACTGTAATATTCTGTAGCTTAGCTAATGTTACGAACACTTGGTGTATGGACTTTAAATTAATACACTTAAATAGTCTAAATTCACATGTACAGATCTTAAGGGGATAAGCAAAACTTTGTGACTGATTATTTCTACAGTTTTTTAACCATCTATCTTTCTTGTTTTTATTTTTATTTTTTTCAAATTTCTTACGAACTGAAGTCAACTATATGTGAGGGATGCTGATGAATCCGATGGATTCATTTCTTTGGGAACTTATGCTTCATGCTCTCAAACTTAACAATTGACCAATGCACTGTGCATCTTCCTAAATGACCCTTTCTGAATTTTGGACTGATGGCTGTTCTTAGCTCTTGCTCTTCGTTGAAAAAAAAAAGCGAGAAGATATTAGGATTTTTAGTTCCAAGTAGTCGTTTATCATTTCATTGCTGGCAGGAAGCTGATTGAATGGATGATTTGTACACCTTCTGTTTATGCAATAGGATGACTTTGAAGTATCTGCAATTATTGGGAAGGATCCAATTACCTGCTGCCTTGGCATTATTTTCTTTGGGAACTTCTGCTTCATCCATTAATGTGTATTTGAGGGAATCAACTTGAGCTAGAAACATGTGAATCACACACACACACACATATATATATAGCATAAAAGAGTAATTGCTAATTTGACTCTGAAACAGTCAAATGTTTCCCGACAGCTACAAAAGAGATATAATAGTTATGCATATGAAGGGATTGGCTGCCTTTTTTCATTCAATACCGGATGGATAGATAACATGAATCCCTATCATTGGGAGGAGAATGGAGTAGATTCTTTCAACCCTTTTTGGAAATAGTGCTTCTGCCTATCTCTTAATCCTAGAAAAATGGGTACCACTCTGTTTCTTTCAGCTGGATAATGAATTGAACTCGAGCTCTTCTTCTATATGATTCAGATGCAATGGTTCAGGACTGGCGAAAGTTAATCCAGATGAATACTGCTTATTTTATTTATCAGAGAGAAATGCAATTTGGACTGCATTGTTGTTTTATGGTTTCCTCCTTCAAGAAGTCCCTTGTAAAATTGCATTCAGAATTTTAATTTTATTTATTTATTTATTTATTTTGGTAATCCAGTTTGCTGTATTGGAACTGGAAATGCACTGTTGTTTTCTCTAGACTCTTTTGATGAAGTTAATGATAAAAATTTGCCAATCTAGCCATAAAATGTTGATTTGGTTTATGTTAGTGTAGCAAAATTTACGTTAGGTGCTTCATGCAAATGTTGCATCATCACTCTCTCCTGGTGGAGAAAATCTTGCTAGGTCCCTATTTTCACCTTATATGAATAAACAATGCATTTAAAAATATGCATAAACAATGTGATTAAAGAATATGGAAGCCTTATTTCTTATTATTTTTTTAAATACCTACTTTGAGTCTAGCTGGTTGAAAAGTCATAGTTATCCAAGTGGCAAAGGGATTAAACTCTGGAATAAATTGTAAATTGAGATATTTTAAGTTTGACTATTGATAGTAGTTGTTGAGCTTAACTGATATTTGTTTAGGATTTTTAGTTCCAAGTAGTCGTTTATCATTTCATTGCTGGCAGGAAGCTGATTGAATGGGTGATTTGTACACCTTCTGTTTATCATTTCATTACTGTGATTTACAGTGATTGTAGGTATTCGGAGTTTACTATGCATAGTTGGATCCAATTTGGCGCTGTCTTATAGAGGTTTCTTGGATTGAAATTACATATTTGTAATTACATATTTGTAAATCGATTATAAGCTCAGCAAAATAGTCTATCTGGGGGTTCGAGCTAGAGAATTGTTTGACTGGAAAACTATGCTTTAGAGGTTTTAATGTTGCTCCTCATGAATTACACATTCTTTATACTCAAACCTTTTTGCTGTTTGTTTAATTTTCTGAATTGCGCTAGTGGGTAATTTTTTTGGTTTTGAAATGTGCCTGGTCGGTTTTGCAGGTGATGACCAATGGGAGGTTTAAAAGTGTAAGGCATAGAGTTATAGCAAACAGTTTGAAATCAAGGGTTTCAATGATATATTTTGGAGGACCACCATTGAGTGAAAAGATAGCCCCATTGCCTTCACTCATGGAAGGAGAAGACAGCTTGTACAAAGAGTTTACGTGGTTTGAATACAAAAAATCTGCATACAAGTCTAGACTTGCTGATAATAGGTTGGGCCTGTTTGAGAAAATTGCAGCCTCATAATCTTTCCCGCTTTGTCCCCACCTTATTAAGGAAATGGTTTTTTCAAGTCTCAAAAAATTAGGGTTTTAGAATAGTTTGATCAAATCTGAAAGTTTTGTACTCTCTCTCTCTCTCTGTTTCTCTTATTTACCTTTTTTTTGTTTTTTGTTTTTTCCCTCTTTGTTTTCATACTTCATGTAACTACTCTTCTTGTTATTAACAGAAGTTCGTTGATCATGTAACCATTATGAAATGTAGAAGCTTTTTCATGATATGATTGAGAATCAATCAAATGATCATATTCAGTAATCTCACAAAAGTAGTAGTTAAAAAAAAAAAAAAACTATTGCGGCATTTTACAAAACGCCATTGTAGTTATTTTTTTGAACATAACAAAAAGCTATTACGGCGTTTTTGAAGTGTCGCTGAATGCTGTGTGACATCATTTTACCGTTGGGCTGTCACATTTAGCGGCGTTTATGCTAATTTTACGACGTTTTTAAAGCGTCTTAAACTTACAGCGACGGCCGCGTCCTCGGCGTTTGGTGGTAAGCGTCACTGAAGGAATTAGCGGCGTTTTTCAGACATATAGCGGCGTTTTAAAAACGCCACTAAAAATCATTTTTCCAGCAGTGACTATACTAATAATTTCATCACTCAAACAAACAAACAGTTGTTATTGGCTAAACATCTTAGAAGTGGGGCAACATATAGTAATACAACTTTCTTAGAAATATTACCCTGAATTTTACCCATAAATATTAATCTATAATTTAAATTTATTTCACACTTAAACTCACACTTTATCAATTCAATCGATAACACATAATCACTATCCAGAAAAAATCTGGATGCTTTAGTCTTGCGCCATAACATTTTTCGGAAGCCTTAAGGGAAAAAACTAGGTGGGGAATTTAAGGAAGCAGCAAGTATGGCATGTGCGTGGTCCTGAATCACTTGCCAAGCCAGGTCCACATGTTGATAGTTCGAAAGAGTTGCACCCACTGCGAAACGAATGGCGTAAACTCCTCCAGTAACACCATGACTCATGTACATCCGTCCTGATGCATTGATGGACTCCAGCAATTTGCTGTTGATTTCATTTGCATGGTTTTCATCGGATCCAGATTCAGAAGCCTTGTTGTTGTGATTGTGATCACCAAGAGTAAGAGCCGATGGGGAAATTCTAAAACAAACCAATCCAAAGTTTCTAGGGGCAACAACCTCAAACCTACTGTCCATTGCTACAAGCCCTTCAAAATGCTTGGCCATATTGACGTGACCTCTTATCAAGTTCCTAAGGTTAGCTACACCGTAACTTCGCAGCACAAGCCACAGCTTCATCGCTCGAAATCGTCTGCTTAGAGCTATTTGCCAGTCTTTGTAGTCCACCACTTGCTTTGATTCAGTAGCCTTGTTCCTTAAGTACTCAGGATTTGTCGACAGAGCTTTGATTAGTGCATTTGGGTCCCTAACCCAAAGGCAACAACAATACAAATTAGTGAAGAACCACTTATGTGCATTCAGACTAAATGAGTTTGCACCCTCAACTCCATCAATATAGTGTCGGAACTCCGGGCAGATGCATGCGCTTCCGGCATATGCAGCGTCCATGTGGACCCACATATCATAACGTTTTGCCACGTCACATAGCGGTCCTAATGGATCTATGGCAGTTGTTGAAGTAGTCCCAACAGTGGCACATAAAAACAGTGGCATTAACCCACTTTGGAAAGCACAGACTGTATCCTCCATACATGTATGGAGGATTTGCAACCAAGTTTTTAGCTTCTTGGAGAAGCTTTAGCTTCAAACCTCTATAAGAGAGGGCCTCTCTCTCCTTATACCAGGTTCTAAATTTTGGTTTAAGGCTTAGGCATATATATCTCTCTATATCTTCATATCTTGGCCTTAAAGTGTGTGTAGTTCTTGATCCATTGCATCACAACTCTTAACCATCCACCCCACCATTCAACTAAGGTTCTTGGAGGAATTTTTGGGAGGTTAAAAGGTTGGTTTTTGGCTGAGAAATCTGCTGGTTTTACTGAGTTTCAAGGGTAACCTCTTTTCTCCCTTTTTAACCTTTGTATTGATCACTGTCTTAGCCATACTTGTATGCATATTTGAGCTTTGTTTTCAACTGAGAAAAGCTTCATATTTAAGTGCTCAACATGTTTGTTTAAGACCCTTTTGGTGTTGAGGGTCATCTACCCTCTTGCATGCTTCATTTGGCCTTGTTTTGTGCCATGTCATAAGGCCTTTGATTTATTCTTTGCTTGCCCTTTTAGCCACTGAAATCCAGTGTATTTTCAGTGGTAGACATGTAGTTTTAAGGCCTAAAATCAGAGGAAGGTGACCCCCTCTCTTTTGGTTTTGTTTGCTTGCATATTTGGCCTATCAAAGGAGCACATGTTTATATCATTTGGAGGCCTAGTTCAGACACTTTTTGGTGACTTCTAGGACCTTCCTAGGCTCTGTCCATGGCTGGTTTGGCCCCCTTTTGTTTGCTTCTTGCATGTGTAGTGTATTCCCATTCATAGCTCATCAAAGTAGCATATCATTCTTGCATGTATTGGTCATGTTTCAGTGGATTTTTGGTGATCATTTGACATGCCATGAATCTGTTTTGGGCTGGTTTAGTAGTCTCTCACATGCTTCATATGCTTGTAGTGTAAATCATGTTTACTAGCTCACAATGCATGATATTTTGGCTGACCATGCTAGCATATTTTGGCCATGTTCTAAACTGATTTTGTTCATATTTTGGGCTGTCTTAGCTCTGTTTTGAGGCTTCTTGGTCGAATGATGCTTGCCATGCATGCTTGTAGTGTGATAGCCTTAACTAGTTTCGAGTTTTGGGGTCCCTTGCATGCGTTGCTTGAGGTATTTGCATGTTTTGGCATCATAGAGAATGTTATTTCAGGGCTTATACTTATGCCATGTTCTCATGATTATCACTCCTTCAATGTGTTTGAGAGTTGCATCATTATGCCTTATTTGTGAGCCATTGCATGAGCTTCATTTAAATGCATTTCGAGCCATCATCCCAACTCATTTTGCTACTGTTTTGGGCCTGTATAGGGTCTGTTTGGAGTTGGTTTGGCCATTTGAGCATTGCCTTGCATGCCTATAGTGTAATACACTTCACTAGTTTCAATGCTTAAGCCATTCAACATGCATCGTGTGAGTTGTTTGCATGATTCGGAGTCATTTTGGAGTCACTTTATATGCCATTTCAGAGCTGGAATATATGCTATTGTACTCCATGTTTCATCCTTTCAATGCATTTGGAAAATTGTGTTTTGTGCCTTAAGCTTGGTCCATTGCATTGTGCATGTTTGCATGTGTTTCGGGGCCTTGTTTTCATCATCTTTGGCCACTGATTTGGACCTGGTTGAGGCCTATCCGTTTTGGTTTAAGTCCATTTTGCATTGAGTATTGCCATATAGTCCATAACATTGAAGTATGCCTTGTTGTTGCATGATTGGTCATTGCATTGTGCGTGCATGCCATGTTCATCGCATTGTGTGTGTTGATTTTCATGTGCATTGTACATTTTAGTGTTGTAAGCATTGCGTATGCCATGTAGTTTGTTGCATTGTGTATGCTAGTTGCATGTTTGCATGTTATCCCTTGCATGTTCGCATCACTTAGTTGCATTGCTTTAGGATTGCATTTGCATGCTAGAGTCGCATTGTGCATGCCTCATTTGTTGCATTGTGTTTGGAATAGGAGTTAGTCCAAACACGGGAAACGAGGGATGTTTCATACTCGAAGTGATGAAATGTGCCTCAATTCATGGTCGCCGACACTCTTGACTACCCATGACGGAGTTGTTGGCTTTGTGTGTTTGTATGTGCATTCATTTCATATTGAGTCGTGCAATTCGACTCCTCGGCCATCATGCATCGAGATGCGTGTTTGGTGGCCCGAGGGTCGAGGACTACACTCTTTTGAGCTTATGCAATGATAGGGACAGTGGTCGTGCACACATGTGTTGCAAATACTTTGCCATGTCCCTTTTCCCTTTGTTGCAGAAAACCAGAAACCAGGAGATGAAACTGGTCGGCCGACCAGATTTACTGGCAAGCCGACCTCTTTTTTTGGTTTCCACCACAAAAGGTGGTTGGTAGGTGGTCTCCCTAGCCAATAGCTGGTCGGCAGTCTTTCCACAGATTCCTAGGGTGGAGTTTTATCTCTCTGGAGCTTTGTGCAAGTTTCTGAGATCAATTGCAAACAAAGGCGAGTCGGGGCATCGCGATGCATTTCCCGGCAAGGCGATTCGAGCATGCATGCATCCTTCATCATCTAAGGCAGAGCTGAGGCAGTTCATTTCATGTAGTTTGCATGCTAGTTTTAATTGCTTACTTAGCTAATTTGTTAATTAGTTAGAGTTGTGTAATAATTAGCTGTAATTTGTTATTCATTTCGGTTGTGTAATAACTAGTTTAATTATATTAGCTTAGATTAGCTAGCTAGTTCTGTATTATTTATTCGGACCCTCCTCCGAGGGGGCAATGTTGTAAATAAGTGTGCGTGTGTGTGATGCATGTCTTCCAACCCCCATTTTTTTCTCCCTTTTATTTACTAGCTTATGATGGTTAGTTTAGGGCATGTTTTAATTAGCATACTTATGATAGCATGTTTGCATACATTCATTCGTATTGCACGCACTGGGCTCGGTGCATCATACTAACTGCATAGTATTTCCATTCCAACTTGAATACGTGTATCGAGTTGTCGCATTTCACATGCCATTCTTAGATTAGCCGAGCCTATCTTAGTTGCATTCTTGCATGTGTTGCATTAGGCATCTCAGTATAGTTAGGACTCATGCATGATTTTTGATTAACTTTTTTCTTTGGCTCGGAGTACTCGATAAATGTTTATGCTTTAGCATCCTTGCATGTGTGTGAGTGACTGCCATGATAGCATGCTTACCATGAGGCTATTTGCTTATGTGATATAACTGCTTGAATGCCTGTGGGTGAAGGTTGGATTACTTGAATTGGAACAATTCATCAAAATGTGTGTTTTAAGCCCACTTGAGAGTGGCAAAATCATGTTTTTCTAAGCCCACCTGAGGGTGGCAAATCCACGTCTTAGCCTACTTGCGGGTAGCACTATCAAACCATTTTCAAATAAACAAACATGAAATGTTTTGTTCCAATTTAGGCGATTTAGTCTATACTTGTATGCTGTGCGCATCACGTAGTAAATTCTAGGCTAATAACCGGAATAAGAACACATGTGTTTTCAAAAACAAGATATCATGCTTAGTAGTGGCCGATCTTTGATCGGGCGAGCGGGGGTGCTCATAGCTGACCTTTTCCAATCGTACCCAAGTTCCCGAGCCGAGGCAACTTTGGTGATGACGGATACGTGGCCTTAGGCAACGAGTCAGGGTTTCCTAAATTCTCCAAAAATAAAATATTTAGGTGTCGACTCTGTATCTGGCAAAGCAGTCCATGTTTGGCACTTCTTTATTAAAAATCAGTTTTCCAAAACGATTTGCCGGACTTGGACTCTTTGGTGATTTATCAATCTCGCATTGCACTTTGTGAGATCAGATTAAGAACCATGACATTTGAGTCCGAACTGTAGTAAGCCCAATAAACAAAACAGGGGATTCTCCCGGGACGTTCAGGGACGTCCATAGTTTCTGGCGACTCTGCCGGGGAGTTAGAGAACTTGACTCGAACTCATGATATCTTGTTTTGATTACACTTATGTGTCTCTTTGCATTGCATTTGCATTGGTGCGCCAAGGACACCGTGTTTGCCATCTGCTATTCCTGAACAGTTTGCCGAAGGCTCACTTTGAGAAACGTGCCACAAGGCTGACCGGTTACGGGCTCTGCCATGATGGGAACACAAACCCTAGTTTTTACCGGGGCACCCCTTTTGACCATTCAACCTAGTGCATATTCAGAATCCATAGTGACTATTCCAAACTAGGACAGGTTGCTTACCCGATTTTAGGTTGTTTGAAACTGCTGCGTGCGTAGTGAAACCCTAGTTCTTGGTGAAACTAGGACAGGGAGACCCTACCCCTCCATATGGGTATTTTGGCTCTCACTTATTTGTTATGTGCTTTAGAGTTAGCCTCTATAGGAATGCATGTATCAGTTTGCAAGTTTGGGCATCAGGCTTGCGGGCATCAGTATCAGTGTTTGGGAATCAGTTTTACCTGTGGGTACCAGATTCAGATTTGGGACAGTAATTTGGAAATAGTGACCAGTGGTTGAGGACAAATCTTTTAGCTTGTGTTTGCCAACTGTGTGTTGTCTTTACTTAAGCTGTTATGCTGTCCGTTTTTCTGGTTATTTGTTTCCTTATTATGCTTTATTTATCTTTTTGCTAGGTAGCTTAGCACAATTGCTTCTGACCAAGTAGATATTCCCCAAGCACTCTGGACTAGAGGTCGCAAACTCCATCGATCTGAGGATCTGATAGACGGACAACCGGTATTCCACTCTTTACCCCCGATTGCTAGACGGAGGTCAGTGAAGCGCAGTGTATCGGTACTGCGGCTGCCAGATCAGTGGTCCTTGAGTAGCCAGGCTGAGATTTCCGAGTTTACTGCAGAGACAGATATACCGGTAGTTCAGTTAGATTAGGACAGTATAGCGGGAATAGAAGAGATGATGCGCCAGCTTTAGGAGAGTATGAAAGCCATGCAGCAGGACGCTGTTTGCCAGGCAGAGTTTGCTAAACAACAGGCCGAAGTCATGGCCCAACAGGCAAAATTAATTACCAGGTTACAGCATCAAGCCGGAGCATCTGCTTCACACCAAGCTCTTCTCCCACTAAGAGTCCCAATACCCGGGGAGGCGGCGAATGCCCAGAATGTCCAGGAGGATACGGACATCCCAACGGGGCCACCCCCGCCCCCGATTCTACCTCAACTATCCAAGGCACCCACGCCTATCAATCTACCGGATTCTCCCTTCGAGTTCGAAGTGGACCCCACAGCATTAAAAGTGAGCAAGCTTGAAAAGCTGTTTAAGAAATCTCAAGGTGTGAAGTCTATTCCGGACATCGAGGATGGGTATACTGATGCGGCCGTGACGCTGCTGGACCGATTCAAGATGCCACACATTGACCGTTTCGATGGATCCGGTGATCTTATGGTGCATTTGCGGCTATTTTCAGACATACTAAAGCCAATGGGCCTCACTAGATTACAGAAGCTTTCTTTGTTCGGCCGGACCCTGTCGGGTGTAGCGGCCATCTAGTACGCAAAACTGGAAGATTCCGTCAAGAGGAACTGGGAAGAGATAGCCGAGGCCTTCGTTGCACAATACTCCTATAATACACAGATCGAGATTACAACCCGTGATTTCGAGACGACTAGGCAGGAGCCGAAGGAGGGTTTCTCTGATTTTGTGACCCGCTGGAGGGCCAAGGCCTCAATGATGACCATTAGGTCGACAGACAAAGATCAAATACGGATGGTTATGCACAACCTCCAGCCTAAGCTCATGTAGAAAATGATCGTCCTCCCTCTCCCCACTTTTGCAGATCTACATGAGATTGAGGTGCAGATTGAGGACGCCTTGAAACAGTGTCTGATTGACAATGACAGAGAGCAACCTAGGAGGACTTTCAACCACAGTGCGAATGCAGGCACAAGCAGTGCTGCAACTACCAGAGCTACAGAAGTGAGCATGGTCTCCACCACCAATACCCCAAGAACCCTTGTAGCTACGCCATTCACCGGTGCATCCGGTAGTCGCTCGCAAACAACCAGATACGCATCCAAAGGCTAAAGAACCTTCACTCCACTATACATGCCCCTGTCCAAAGCTCTGAGGGTTTTAATTAGAAAAGGGCACTTGAAGCCCCTGGAGCCACGGCCATTGCCAAAAAAACTTCCCCCCTCCCATAACCCAGCCAAATACTGCGCGTTTCACCAACAGCACGGTCATGACACCGACCAGTGCTTTCGATTGCGTCATGAGATTTAGGATCTCATTGATAATAGGGCGATAGTGTCTCCAGAGAAGCCCAATGTTACAACCAACCCTCTCCCACCACATAACCAAGCTCCACCTCCCAAACGCATCAACTTGATCCAAACTGGGGTTGTGTCATATGACCCTAGCATATACATCACTCCGTCTCACCCACCTACCCAAGTCGGAGGTTTTCATTCCTGACAGCACTGACTTGTGCATGTTGGACATCTCCCGAACCTAACCTGAACCAATGGTGATGACTATCGAAGATAGAACATGGGTGACTTCGGGAGAGAATGAGAGTGTTGATTCAGGGTCTGAGGAGTCTGAAAACTTGGCTGAAGAGATATACAACCCGAGCAGTTATATTACATCAGCAAGTCAGAATAGGCCAGAAGTGGGGTTGCTAGTAGAGGTAGAGGTTTGTGTAATACAGGGAGATGGACCTGATCAGGGGATGAGCGACCTAACAGAGCTAGAAGAAGGCTTGGCAGATCTGCAGTTCTCTGAAGAGCAAAATTCAGGGGGTGTAAATTTTAGCTGGTTTGATTTTGAGGAGTCAGCAGAGACTACAAGATGGCTTGACGACCAACCGGATGTTATGGAACAACCTCAGCTAGAACAAGGTCCATCAGGGACGAGGACATCATTTGTGGCCGGAAGGGCCGAGAATCAGTCTGCATCGCCGGAGAGCGCCGGTGTTAAGAATTTCGCTCGGGATCAGAGCATTTTGAGTATAGAGGATATTGCACAGCAAGCTGCACTGACGCAGTTAAAACGGGAAGGGACCGAAGATTTTGAGAGAGCCAGAAAGGATAAAGCCCCTGTGGGGACTGAACGTGCTGTGTGCATAGGAATAGAACATGCTGCGAGCATAGGAACGGAAACTGCTGCGGGCACAAGAAAAGTTGTAACGGAGCCGAACAGGTGTCTGTTGGCTGCCGATGTCATGTGGTGGGAAGATGATGATCTATGTCTTGCCCATACAGGTGAGGACTAGGGGAATAACCAGCCAGATGATACCTTGTATATTGGCGAAGTTAACCATATGACTAGGAGTGGGCGGTATTTTAAGCCCCCACACCTAGATCAACCAGAGGCGTCTGGGGAAGGACAAGGAGGCGGAGAAACAAAAAGATAAGCTGCTCGAAGAAGAGGCTGTGCTGAAACAGCTGAAGAAGATACAGGCAGACATCTCCATCTGGGGACTGCTCATGGCTTCAAGGGTACATAGACAGGCTGTCCTTTTTGCGATGGACAAAGCCAAACTCTCAATAGACACCATGCCTGAGCAGCTGGTGGGATTGGTCTTTCTGGGGAGGAGGTTCCCTGATGTTGACCTTTTCTGACAAGGAACTGCCGTCTGAGGGCGCAAATCACAAAAAACCACTCTATATCTCTGTGGAGTGTAGGGACAAATGGATACCGGTAGTTTTTGTCGACACGGGATCCGCCATTAACGTGTGCCCATTAAGGACAGCTTATGCAATCGGGTTGAAGCCCGCGGACTTCGTGCCAACCGCCCAGGTGATAAGGGCCTACGACAACACTAGTAGAGAAGTAATGGGGACAGTGCAGATTCAGACTAAGGCCTCGTTTGGGAACTCTCTATTTTAGCCAAAAAGCCAAAAAGTTACTAAATTAGCCAAAAAGTCAACAACCTATACCAAAAAGTCAAAGATTCTCTTTTCTCTCTACTTTTTGCACATCTTTTCATAAAAAGTCAAAAAGTCATCCCAAACATACTAGTTTTTTTTAGCTTATATTTTAGCCAAATAGTCAAAAAGCTACTAAATTAGCATGTTCCCAAACGAGGCCTAAGGTTGGTCCAGGACAGCATGAGATTGACTTTCACGTCTTGGACGTTCCCGCAACATTTAATTTACTCTTAGGGCGGCCGTGGCTGCACCAGGTGAAGGCAATCTCTTCCACCTTCCACCAGATGTTGAAATACCCTCACGGGAAGGGGGTGGCTATAATTTTTGGGAATTCGTCAATCCATCCGCCACCAGAGGTGTCTACGCCGGTTTTGGAAATCGAGCATGGTACGGAGGACGTCTTCTTGTCAGGATTCACCTTGGTTGAGGCCCGGGTCGTTCAGAGCATCTTGGCTATTGATGAGGGGATGTATGTCAGCGTGCAGTCTGTGTACCTCATGAACAAGCTTCAACATATCCCTGGTATGGGACTAGGAAGAAGTGGCCGGAAGGGCATTGCTGTATCGGCCCGCACAACCCCCATACCTTTGGCTTGGGTTATTTGCCCACCAAAGAGGACTGGGTAAGGAAGGGCAAAGAGATGGCTGGGAGAGCCAGAGCAAAGCAGGCAGGAAAGCCTTTTCAGTTGATGTATCGGCCTATTCAGGGTACCCTAAACGGACGCTTCGTCCAGGAGGGGGGAGGACTTTCCATTTTGCGGCTTCCCAGAGCCATGGTTGAATGAAGAGAAGAGGCGCCTGTTGGGATTTGAGATCTTCTTTGACTTGCAGTTATCCGGGGATGATGTTGCCGAAGAGTAGATAGACCCATCAGCTGAGGTTGAGCAGTATAAGGAAGTGGATTCCAAGAGCACCGAAATTGAACTGGGGGTAGCACTGGCTTGTCTACTTTTAGATCCTCCGATCGAACAGAAGTACTTGGGGGATAACTTCTTGGTATCCATGATCAGAAATGAAACGGCTACGAGCCCACCGTCAAACATTTTGGATGCATCCATCGCACCCTTCCTCATCTGGCAGTACGAGGAGGGATTTTTATCAAGCAGCACCGGGTTAGATAATGAGCCGGAATCTGATTCCACCGACTCTATAGAGTCGGAATTAGGTTCCATCTCGTCTGAGTCTGAGTTCGGTATTCCTGGGGATGACAACTCGGATGCCACAGTCCTGTCTAGGTCGTCTTTTTCTTTCTCTTTTGAGTCTGTTGTAACAGAGGAAGTTATAGCGATTCCGGTTTTACCTTTCTGCATTTATTGTTTTCCGGACTTTGGTTCCGTGATGTTGGTGGTTGTATACCTTGTTGTCATCCTTTAATTCCGCTTGATTAAGTTTTAGGATGTATTGGGCAGAGTTGTTACAGGTTGGTTAGACTTTGGTTTCAATTCCTTGTTGCCCAGTTTTTAGGAGGTCCGCTCGAGCGGGTCTTATTGCGCTCGAGCGGAGATTGCACACTCCCAGTATTTTGGTGCTCTGTGAAACTTCTGCAAGCATGTTTTTCACGCTCGAGCGGGTTTCTTTACGCTTGAGTAGTTGCGCTCGAGCGGGTACTCTGGAGCTCGAGCGGGTAGTACATTTTTTGGTGTTAGTTCTGGGAGGGGAAAATCTACGCTCGAGCGGACTGGTTTTCGCGCTCGAGCGGATGTACTTTATTCTTGTGTCTTGGCGCTCGAGCGGGATTTCTTGCGCTCGAGCGGACCTAGTTTTTTGTTCTTGACGCTCGAGCGTTGTGTTTTCCGCTCGAGCGGGAATGTCATATAACAGAGAGCAGCTGGGTATTTTTGAATCATTTTCTACACTTTCTCTCTCTCTCTCACCTTTCCAAAACGCCATTTGAGAGATTCTTTCTCTAGAAACTCCCTTCTTTCTAGGGTTTGATCTAATTAGAGTGTTTCCCTCCCCTTTGGCCTTTGTAAAAGTTGTGTTGATCGTCGAGGGCTACATTTTGATCCGAGAAACTCGTGATTTAGAGCAACTTCGTATTCGTCATCTTCTTCGTTGGGTGTCATCTTTTGAGATAGGGATTCCTACTCACTACTATGGGTTTTAACCTAGATTTTTGGGCATTTTGTTAAATGGTTGATTTTGGGACTTAGGGTTTCAAAAAGTATAAATGGGGGTTTTGTCATTTTGATTCTTAAATATGTATTTTGGGTTTCAAAATGGTGTTATTGATGTTGGTTGTTGATCTATAGACCATTGGGTCAATATTGGGAAATGGGGTAGAAAACCCTAATTGGTTGTATAAATTAATTGGTATGATTAATTTGGGAAAATTGTGGTTATATGGAATTGAGTTGGAAATAATGAAATTGGCTCATTATATAGTAGAATAGTGGAGTTGGATTTATTAATCGTTCACTTTTGAAAACATTGATATTTTATCTGTTGGAGCTTTTATTATCTGTTTAGAAATAATTGCTTGGGCTACCAGTAGAGGGTAGTTTTGATTGTTGTAGACAATGCATGATGATTAGGCAAACTAAAACTAATTAATTGGATATGTTATAGAGTATGACTGTTGATAGAATACATTAACGTTATGTATTGAATGATTGTATATATGACCTATGTGTATATACGTTGTGTGTGTGGAAGGAGATATGAGATGTACTCCACGGTTTATAGGAAGATAGGGGATGGACCTCTAAACCGGATATTGTTTGGGAGGAGATAGGGGATGGACTCCACTGATACAGCTCATATGCTTGTCAGTTAACGTGTTGATATAGCTCATATGCTTATCTATGGAAGTGTTGATACAGCTCATACGCTTATCTTTGGAAGTGTGGATATAACTAAAATGCATATCTGTTGAAATGTGGATATAGCATGTATGCTTATCTGTTGAGATGTTGATACAACTAGTATGTTTATCTATTGTAAAATGGGAAACGTTTAATATGAGTCACTGTCTCATATAAATGGTTAGACAGGTTCTGAGCCGTTGATGTAAATTGTGAAATTGATAAGAAATGGAAAATGAAATGAAAGATGAACATAGTGGTTATGAAATGGAAATGAGTTATGAATTGATTTATGGAAATTGAACATTTATTCAATTGCTAATGTCTTAGTTATTGTCATACTGTGTTTAGCATATCTCTACTGGGCGTTGGCTCACCCTATATGAGACATTATTTTCAGTACAGGTAGTATGCCACCTCCAAGGACATTAGCTTGGATGATGATGAGAGTTGAAGACTCTTTTTGTTTATTTTGTTTGTATTATATGTATATCAAGCCAAGGGCTTATTTTGTATAGAGTTAGCACTCTTCTTTTGTGTAACCAGGTGTTGACTTGGAAAGCTGTAAGCCCATAGGGCATTTGCTTTTGTTGTTAACATGTAATACAGTTGTAAGAATTACTCTGATGAATAGAAATGGTTGGTTTCTTTTATTATCAATGCATGTCTAAAGTGATGGTTTTATGTATTATTTTGAGGGCGTTACAGGAACTCGACGATTTGGAAGTGCTTAATGAGAATGATTATAGCTGTGGTTTCTGATTACTTTTA
Organism: Camellia sinensis; assembly: GCF_004153795.1. NCBI lineage: Eukaryota > Viridiplantae > Streptophyta > Magnoliopsida > Ericales > Theaceae > Camellia > Camellia sinensis. Next base: position 5,399 of record NW_021025945.1, on the reverse strand, counting down.
TGTGCCTTTGATTTATTGTATTAATCAGAACTTTTCAAAATTTTGATGAAACGACGAGGGAAAAATTCCTCCGGTTTTTACAACGTTTAATTGATCAGAGCAGGAGAGATTTGTTAAACCCCTGGTTGATGAAATCACTACAGTTAATGTGGGTACTGAGGAAGACCCGTGGCTGGTCCAGATTGGTCCACGTTGTCTCGGAGAACGCGAGCGCTTAGTCGCTTTATTAAAAGATTTCAAAGATGTTTTGCGTAGTCCTACGAAGACATGCCTGGAATCGATCCTGAGATTGTACAGCACCAGATCCCTCTTGACCCCGAGGCCTGACCTGTCAAACAGAAACTCAGAAGGATCTGCCCGGACTGGGCTCTCAAGATTAAAGAAGAGGTCACCAAGCAAATTGACGCAGGGTTCCTGCTAGTATTTGAGATACCCAACTTGGTTGGCCAACATAGTTCCGGTGCCGAAGAAGATTGCAGGATTTAGATATGCGTGGATTTTAAGGATTTGAATAAAGCCAGTCCGAGGACGACTTTCTCTGCCATATTTAATGAGTTAGTGGACTTCACAGCAGGACATGCTTTGCTTTCGTTCATGGATGGCTTCTCGGCTATAATCAGATTGTAACGGCACCCGGAAGGACCGGGAAAAAGACTGCTTTCACCACCCCATTTGGGGGACTTATTGCTATAGAGGTAATGCCATTTGGGTTGAAAACGCTTGGAGCACTTATAACGGGCCACGACACGATACTGCATGACATGATCCACAAAGAGGTTGAGGTGTACGTGGATGACATGATTGTCAAGTCCAAGGAAAGGGAGGGTCCACTACACCCGCCTTTGCAAAAGTTCTACCAAAGGATCAGAGAATTACCCGGTCTGCGGTTGAATCCTTCAGAGTGTACGTTTTGGTGTTAAGTAGGGAAATTGCTGGGTTCTTGATTACACAGAGAGAGTATCGAAAGCTCGTCCCTTTTGATAATCAAGGCATCTTAGAAAATGCCACCACCAAGGACTGAAAAGGCAGGTTTGCCGAGGCTTTCTGAGGAGTAAAGTGCAATTTTATTAAGACGGTTTATCGCAAAATTAACCTTGACCTTGTGAACCCACTTTTTGGTTCTCCTTGAAGAAAGGAATGAAGTTCCAATGGAACGGCCGATGCCAAGCTTGCTTTGAACAGTTAAGAATACTTACAGAACCACCCATTTGTCATCAGCTTTGAGCTGGGGAAAAACTGTGTTTTGTAACCTTCATGACTGAAACTACCAATGGGCGCAGCTTGCACAGGGAGCTGAGGACAAAGGTGGAGAGAGCTATCTACTACCTGAGCAAGAGAGATGTTGGATTACGAGGACCCATACACATAAAACCATCGGAAGAAGGCTTGTTTGGCCTGGGTATGGGCTACCAGGAAGTTGCGGCACTTACCTGTTTAGCTCACTCGTAATGTTAGGTTTCAAGATAGATCCACAAATAATCTCTCGAGAAACTGGCGCTTAACGGGATAGGCTTAGTTGTTGGTTCTCATTGCTTTCTGAATTTTGATCTGAAGTATGTGACTCGCAGTCAGTAAAGCGGAGAGCGGTAGTGAGTTCCAGCCGATCACCCTGTTGAAGGGATGGAAGAGTTGAGTACTTAGATTCCCAGACGAGGCCTATTCTGCATGTTGGAAGAAGAATTTTTGGACGATGTTACTTTGACGGAGCGTCAAACCACATACGGGTGATGAGATAGGGGTTGCTGACTAGCAACACGACAATTCCTGTATCCCCTAGCATTCAAACTCCAGTTTCAAAGTATCGAACAAACAAAGCAGAGAGTACGAGGGCATGCATTGCTGTTAGAAGCTACCCTTAAAAACTAGGGCAAAACGGTTACTCTTGGACGTCATCGGGGACTCGAACCTGGTTGTATCTTCAAGCTAAAAGACTGGAAAGTCAAAGAAGAAAAAGATGAGAATCTACCATCAGACCTTGGACTTGCTGATTCCATGATTTGAGAAGCTGAATTTCGCTCATCCTGTATAAGGAGAAAGAACAAACAGCGGTTTGCAGATGCATAGTAAAACTTTAAATCTCCGATGTTAGACATCCCTTATTAGAGTCTGGATGATTATCCGATCATCGATTGACCAGAAGTATTACGCCGGCGCCTATGAGCTGATACTGCCGGTAGATGAAGTACAAGATTGAAAACCTTTTTGGTTATTCGATGTTTGGAACTTCTTGGAAAAAGAAGCATATCCATCAGGGGCAAATGCCAAAGGATTAAATGGCAATTAGGAAGAATGGCACTCTTTCATCATCTGCGGGGGTAGCTGTACAGAGGGGCATCTGGGAATGCATAAGCTGTGTGTTGACGGAAGAATCAAAGCGCCTGATAGGTGGCCACCATGGAGGAGAGTGCGGAGCGCACATGAACGGGTAATGCTAGTCGGAAGTCCTCAGGCCAACGGTTACAAACTGGTTATCCACCCATGGAAGGCCAGGATTGTATCAGCTTTGTTCGGCAATGCCAATTAAAGTCACGATCCATGCAAACCGCATGAATTTATTCCGGCCGATCGAAGTAATGATACAATATGACTTTTCGCCATGCTATTTCAGTTTGGGGAATCGAATGTGATCAGGGCTGTCACTCTGAAAAGTCAATGGGCATGAGTTCATTCTGTCGCGATAGACTATTTTACAAAGTGGGTTGGAGGCCCATCTTATGCGGTGTAAAGCACGCCGTTGCAAAGTTCATCAGGAACATTATTCTTGTCGCTATGGGTCCCGAACGAGATCCATTTCAGATAATGGTTCCCACTTCAGAGGAGGTGATTTGACTTGTTGGACAGTATAATGTGGCTTTTCATAAGTCGTCTACCATATCGGCCGTAGACAATGAAGCACAGTTGAGGCCGCCAACAGAACATCAAACACATTTTGCAGGAAAATGGTGGGGACCACCGGGAATGGCCATGATAAAGCTGCCATTGCTCTGTAGGGGCTTAACCGGACTTCCAATTCGCACTTCTACTGGGGCGACTCCGTATTCATTGGTCTAATAGGATGGAGGCCGTTCTGGCCATTGAAATTAAGTATCCGTCATTGCGAGTATTTGCGAGTGTACAGATAGTAGGTTAGATGCACAGCAGAGTAGATTTGAAGAAACTCATGCTCTTTGATGAAAGAAGACTGAAAGCACTGTATCATGTTCAGGTTATCAGTGGCCAGATTGCCAGGGCTTTTAACAAAAAAGGTTAAGCTCAGAAATTTGAAAAAAGGAGTTTTTGGTGCTCAAAGACAATCGAGCTCCCATCCACGGACCCTAGGCAAGTTCGACCTAATTGGACTGGTCCTTACTCACAAGTTCTATAGTCCGGGTGGAGCTGTCATTTTGATGGACCTAGATTGGCCTAGAGTTTCATAGCCCAATCAACATTAAACAAGTCTGAAGAAATATTACCCCTGAGTGGCTTGCTATGCCGAAACTCGGAAAGGGCGACCTAGCAAAATAGTTCAGAGCATAGAAAATTGGAATTATAAAAACTGAGCTCGCAAGGTTTGAAAAAACTCGCAAAGGGCGGCCTTGGCAAAAAGTTAGAGCGTAAAAGGTGAAGGGTTAATACACTGAGTGAAACCTGAGCCGAACTACGTAAGGCTTGTTCCCTCTTTGGATACGTAGGCAACTCATACTGGAAGTCCAGCCATAAAATACTTTCCCCGGATCAACTTTGTCCATTTATCATCTCGGGTGCATCTTGTCTCTTCGCATCAAGAGCTCGGTTGTTTGATCTCTGGTGCAGTGCTACTTAGATAGGGGCAACTTTCCAATTGCTGTGGAATCACGGTCGGTTGTACATTCGTGACAGATTTTAAGGGCAATGTCTAGTTCTGATCCATATCGAAACATGGTGAAAAGTGTAATAAAAGTTGATTTTGCTCAAATTAATCTTTTTACCAATTAGACCATTTTTTGATATCAAACGAAAAATTTAGTACCCACAACCTTCAATTACATGATTTTCAATACAGATTTCTCTTGCCTCTCTTTGGAATACAAAATTGAAGTTGCTTTTATTACATCATAAAAGAAAACTTGAAATTTCTGATTAAAACAATTTAAAATCTGGGCCATAGTAGGTGTTCCTACTGTCCGCCTCCCAGAGCTGGTTGAAGCCTTTTAACGCCAAGTTGGCACCGATCTGTTGCCTCTTCATTAAGTCAATCTATGACTCATTAGACAAGGTGCAAACTTTGAAAGCGGGTGGAGAGCGGGGGCCAGAAGCTTCTCATCCTCCATAGCCATGGCATATCGAAAGCTGCGCGCCTCGGACTGGAATGCAGCTGGGTACTCTATCCCCTCTGCCGGGCAAAATCTGATCATGGCGTCCGAACGGACGCTGGACCGGAGGAAAGCAGGGAAAGTAAACACGCAGTGTGTTATGCCAATCAATTGAATCCCAGTTCTGCTGGGACATACTGTAGCTCATCGCCGGTAAATTGAGCCAGGATTAACACCAAGCAATACGGTTGCGGTGACAAACTGCACATCCACTCGAAACCACCAATCCCTCATCAAGGCATCGACTAGACGGTTTGCCAGAAGAATAGTTGCGGCTGAGTTTGTGGGGCATGAGTCCACAACCTCAATTATCCATCAACCACACCTGGGAGGAATGAAAAATGAGGATTTAAAAGAATTAGAGACGGTGCACGTTGAGAGAAAAGTGAGGAAAGGGTTTTGTGAGAAAAAAACCAAGCCCGAGGGCCGCAGTGATAGTGACAATATATTATGTGAGAAAAGGTTGGAAACATTACCTGCAAGCAGTTAGCGGTACTTTCTCGCAATGGTTGTTCGGCCCGATGGAAGCATCCAACCCCATCAATGTCTCGGCCATGTCATGGCAATGCAGACTCTTGCCCTTTCTTCAAAGCCCTGGGCAACTTCGATCAGACGAATGCTAGACCTGTGATCCTGGGGCAAGCAAAAGTGAGATTAGCATGCACAGCCAAAGGGCATGTCGCCGAAAGCCCTTGCCAATGAGGTTGCCGCTGCACTGGCATCGAAAAAATGATGAATCAAGCTGGAGGATGGTCCAATTTTCTTCCATCGCGGATCAAAGACCGAGTGGATCGTGCATTAGTGAGCCACACATTCATCCTAAGGCTTAGGCATGCCGAAGCGAAGCTGGGGGCCAAGATTTCTTCGTTTGCGCTCGGACTCATCAAAGCTTGGAGTCTTCAAAGGTAGGACACATCTCTTGCCCGCAAAGCTAAAGACTGTGTTACCGGATTCCCAAAACCTTGCCGCCAGCGTGGAGGAACGAAGTGCAGCGGGGTGCGAGTCTCAGCGGTGAAATAGTGCTTTTATTGCCGAACCCAAAATCCAACTTTTACCGAGCTGTCTAAC
>NW_021025943.1:2590360-2659576 GCF_004153795.1 Camellia sinensis | reverse complement strand
ACACAAATTGAGTCCGAACTGTAGCATAAGGCCTACGGGCGCGTCTACAATATGATGTAAAAAGGTGTTGCTGCGAACTGAAATACGTGTAGCTCGCTCAAGCGCAAGAGTTGTCGCTCGAGCGACTAAACACAATAAGTTGTTCTGCTCGATCGTAAGAAACTTCGCTCGAGCACAGAATATACACTCCTAGAAGTTTTACAGATAGAAGACCATCGGTCGAGTGCAAGAAGTCTCGCTTGAACGAAGAACACTTCCTCTCTAGTATTTCTACAGGTCTGTAAAAGTACTAAAAACTCGCAAAGCTTGCTCGAGCACAAGAAGCTTAGCTCGAGCGAAGAAGCCAAATTCTGGGCAACAATAGTTTGGACCAACTAGCAACCAACCTGTTCCTGTAATGTCCCAAAATATTTTCTTGTAAATACTCCGTGTATAAATTAATTGAGTAATATTTGGATTGGAGTATTGTGTAAGGTTATGTGCGAAAATGGTTCAATTTTGTAATAATTTTTTTTAAAAAAAATATAATTTTTGATCTCATAAATTATATATATATTTTTTATGGTGTTCTTATGAGAGTCTAATATGTTGAATAAAATTTCGAAATTTAATGTTGAGTACTTATTTTATGAGAATTTGCAGACTGATTGGTATTTAGTTTAATTTATAGCAGAATTTGAAATTGAGTTTTGTGTGTTTGGACTATGACTTGAGATTAGTTGTTGGGTCTACTTTGACATGTAATTGGGTGATGTTTGGCTTACGGGTGGGACACATGACTTAGATTTAATTAAAATTGAGTTTGTTTAATTCCTCATATTTAACTGTTTGTTCCTTTTGATTATGTGATTGGTAGTAACTAGCTTGGAAGTTGTTATTATTTACTACATAGCATTATAATAAATATTTGATAGTTGATTTTATGGTGTGTATCATATGGTGAAAAATTATATATTTTATGAAGAATAAAATTGGGTATTGTTATCCAAAAGACAACTTAAGAGGGGGGTGAATTAGGTTTTTACAAATAAAAATAATAATACCCTAATAAAAATTATGACTAGCACAATAGATAAATATAGTTAATGAAATAAAAATAATTAAAACAAGTGTTCTAACAACTATGTCAGTTAATGATTTTAGCATAGTGAAAATGTGAAATATAGTTATGGCAATTTAAATAAAATAAAGAGATAACGGAGAGAGAGACAAACAAATTTATGATGAAACTTATAGTCGTTTATAGCCGTTGTATTCATTTGAATATCTTCCACTCCATCATTACTAATTTGAATATCTTCCACTTGAACTTTTTGACTTGCTGTTGTACTGGGCTGTTTGAACATTTGTTTTGGGCTGTTTGAACCTCTGGTTTGTTCATCATTTTTGGGTTGAAATGAATTCCTGATTTAAGCAAATATTAAATACATTCAAACAATATTTAGGATAAAAGTTTAAGTGAGAAATAATGGGACAAAATAAATTTTGATTCTATTTTTCTTTTCAAATAAATTAAAACATAATTAAATAAATCATCAAAATAAATTTTGGATTCTATTTTTCTCTTTCAAATAAATTAAAATATAATTAAATAAATCATCAAAATAAATTTTGGATTCTATTTTTCTCTTTCAAATAAATTAAAACATAATTAAATAAATCATCAAAATAAATAAGTCTAACAATCTCCTCATTTTTTATGATGGCACACAATGATGTTTTGATTTGATTTGGGAGTAAGAAAAGCTCCCCCTCAAGTCATGCTCCCTAAATTCATTTCTAAATACATAGGTTAGCACATGTGTAATAAATACGTTTTAATTAGAGACATGATATGAGACTAAGATATCAAATTATAAATACATAACATCATAACAAAATAATACCATAATACAAAATAATACCATAATACATAACATCATATAATTTTCTCCCCCTGTGACATTATCAAAAGGAAATCATAGGTCAGAAACTGGAGGAGGAGGAGGAAAATGATAGTGATAAATGACATCTATACAATTCAAAACATATATACATATATATACGATTCGCATGCCTCTCTCTTTTTCGTCGAAAATCGCATCGGAGACGCGTCCTCGCTTTTGCGTCAACCGACCGACAAAAGCGAGACGGGTCAATCAACGGCCTCGGCTCTCTCTCCCTCTTGTCTTCTTCTCCTCCTCCATCTTTTTCTTAATTACTCTCTTCTCCGTCTGCTTTCTCATTCGCTTCTATCCCTTTCTTCTTCTACGTGAGAGAGATAGAATAGAGAGACTGAGCAAAGTAGAAAGGTTGCCAAAAACGACCCTCCTTTCAATTATATCTCTCTCTTCTACTTCATGGCCTTGTCCCATCCCCTTACTCTCTTTCCGGACTTGAATGATCCCGTAAGCGCTGCTGGGCCGAGTGCCCCGGCTTCCACTCTTCCCAACCTTCCTATGATGTCGATTGAGCAAATAATGGCAGCTCAATCAGACATTAAAGCCAATCATTGCACACTGACGTCCTGTATGGAGAAGGTGACTGCAGTCGCAAAATTGGCTCACCGACTGCAGAACAGGACGAGTGAGCTCCACCAGGTCAACGCCCAACTCTTGCTGCTCCAGCGCATGTACAAGGAAGTGCGATCAGAGATTTGCGCACTGAAGGTCGAAAATAAAAAGTTTAAACGGAAGACCACCTCCATGACCCGATTTGGAGCAACGTCGTTCTTGGCTTTTGATCGTCAGCGGGGAGTCGTCGCTCTTGACAAAAGCATGGGGGTAGGGCCTTCAAGGGCCTCCCAAGGTGATAAAAAGACGAAGAAAACGATGGAAGATGTGAGTAAGTAAGATCAGCGTAAGGCCATAAAAAAATGAAGGTTTTTTTTTTCTTTTAATGTAAATATGTTTATTGTGATCGGTGTATGGCTGTAAAAAAAATAAAGGGTGCTTTTTTTTTTATATAAATATTTGTATTTTGATTTGTTTTTGTTTTTATGTTTAAGTATTGAAAAATGAAATTAAAAAGCAGAAAATAAAAAAAATAAGAAAATTAAGCCCAAACAAAAAATAATAATGAGAAAAAAAAAAGAAATTAAGCCTAATAGCAAAATAAAATAAATAAAATAAATTAAAATAAAATAATATCAGCAGAAATTAAACTTAATGGGACGTTGGTGTTGCTGGAATGGTAATGCAAAAAAAAAAAAAATACCATGAGGGTTTAAAAAAAATCAATATATGCAAAGTTAATTTTATCTCGAGATGCAGAACCCAAAAAAAATTGCACAGTTGAGAATGACCAACTCTTAAGGAGAATAAATGTATGAAGGATTTGAGAGCATTCAACTAATATAAATGTTTCCATATCAAGGTAGCAATACACATATATCATTTTAACAAAAATTCAAATTTCATAGTCATAACAAAACTTTTTAAGTAGAAATCGACATTTCAAGCTCGCCAAGAATAAAATTAAAGCGATCCTCGCTTAGAGGTTATGTGAAAATATCCGTCAATTGCTTGTCGGTGTTTATAAATTCAAGTACAATATCCCCCTTTTGAACATGATTTCTTAAAAAATGATGTCGAATTTCAATATGTTTTGTTTGTGAGTGTTGAACTGGATTTTTGCTTAAATTGATGGCACTAGTATTATCACATTTAATAGGGATATGATCATAACGCAAATCAAAGTCCTCCAATTGTTGTTTCATCCAAAGTATTTGGGCACAACAACTTCCAGAAGCTATATATTCAGCTTCGGCCGATGATAAAGCAACAGAATCTTACTTTTTGCTAAACCAAGATACTAATGAGTTACCAAGAAAGTGACAAGTGCCACTGGTGCTTTTTCTATCAAGTTTGCATTCGGCAAAGTCGGCATCCGAGTAACTAATTAAATCAAATGCAATACCTCTAGGATAAAACAATCCCAAATTTTGAGTGTCAACAAGATATCTAAAAATTCTTTTAACAGCACTAAGATGTGATTCCTTAGGATTTGATTGATATCTAGTACACATACAAACACTAAACATAATATCGGGTCTACTTGCAGTTAAATAAAGAAATGAGCCGATCATACCTTAATATTTTGTTTGATCAATGGACTTACCTTTTTCATCATTGTCTAGCTTAATGGATGTGCTCATAGGTATTCCAGTTATTTTTGAGTCATACATACTAAACTTTTTGAGTAGTTTTTTTGTGTACTTAGCTTGGTTGATAAAAATTCCTTCCTTACATTGTTTGATTTGAAGCCCAAGGAAATAATTTAGCTCCCCTATCATGTTCATCTCAAACTCACCTTGCATACACTTAGCAAATTCCTTACACAAGGTTTCATTAGTAGCACCACATATATTGTCATCTACATATATTTGCACAATAAGTAAATCATCATTTTTAGTTTTAACAAAAAGTGTTGTGTCAATCGTTCCTATAGAAAAATTATTTTCAATCAAAAATTTACTCAATCGTTCATACCATGCACAAGGTGCTTGTTTCAAACCATATAGAGCTTTTGATAGTTTAAAAACATAATTTGGAAAGGCATGATCTTCAAAACATGGGGTTTGTTTAACATAAACTTCCTCATTTATGAAACCATTTAGAAAAACACTTTTTACATCCATTTGATAAAGTTTGAAATCTCTAAAACAAGCAAATGCAAGTAACATGCGAATGGCTTTTGATCTAGCAACTGGAGCAAAGGTTTCATCGAAATCGATACCTTCTTCTTGATTGTATCCTTGTGCAACAAGTCTAGCCTTGTTTCTTATAATTGTGCCGGATTCATCAAGCTTGTTTCGAAAGATCCATTTGGTGCCGATAATGGTTTGATCTTTAGGTTTTGGCACAAGTTCCCACACTTTGTTTCTCTCAAATTGGTTAAGCTCTTCATGCATAGCTATCATCCAACGTTCATTGAATTCGGCTTCTTAAAAGTTTTTAGGCTCAATCTGTGAGAGAAAAACCAAGTTATTACAAATGTTTCTAAATGAAGAACGAGTTTCGATACCTTTTGTAGGGTCACCTAAGATTAAATCCTTATGGTGATTATGAACAAACTTTTATTCTCTTGGCAAATCATCATTGTTTCCTCCTTCTTCTTGAGGTGGGAGAATAGGTTATTCAATCTCTTTGTTCAACTTACATGGTTGGTTTTCTTCTTTGTAGATACTTGAATCTTCCACATTTGGTTCCAAATCTATATTATCATTAACAATTTGTTTTTGAGCAGAGATGTTAGTTTTATCAAATGCCACATGTATAGATTCTTTAACAACAAGAGTTCTTTTATTAAAAACACGATAAGCTTTGCTAGTTAAGGAATAGCTAAGAAAAATTGCTTCAGCAGATTTTGAATCAAATTTACCTAAGTTATCCTTACCATTATTATGCATAAAACATTTACAGTAAAAAATATGCAAGTGACTAATGTTGGGCTTTCTATCATGGCAAAGTTCATAAGGAGTCTTTTTGAGAATAGGTCTAATCAATGCACAATTTAAGATATAGCATGCGGTGTGAACGGCTTCAGCCCAAAAATATTTAGGAAGATTATTTTCGCAAAGCATTGTTCTACTCATTTCTTCTAAAGTTCTATTCTTCCTTTCTACTGCACCATTTTGTTGAGGGGTTCTAGGTGCTGAAAAATTATGTCCAATACCATGCTCATCACAAAACAATTCAAGTTTCTCATTTTCAAGTTCTCTAGCATGGTCCGTTCGAATATTATTAATAAGAAAGCCTTTTTCATTTTGAATTTTACGATAGAGTTTTGTGAAAGAAGAAACGGTTTTGTTAAATCCGTATGAGCATGACCAAGTCTTCTATGCCATAACCAACTATTTTCATTATTAACATATAGACATTTAACATCACTAGTATAGAGATCATTGAGATGAAAAACATAAACATTATCGTGACGATTACCAACGAATAAAGCTTTATGATCATTTGTGCTTTCAATTGTGCAATGTAATTTATCAAAAATAAGTCGATTACCTTTATCACATAATTGACTAATACTAAGTAGATTATGCTTAAGTGCATCAACAAGTAAAACATTTTTAATAGAAGGGTTAGGAGAAATAGCGATGCTACCAATACCGATGATTTTTCCTTTCTTCTTGTCTCCAAAAGTAACAAAGCCCCCATCTTTGGATGATAGTATAGTAAAGAAGGATTTATCTCTGGTCATGTATCTAGAACATCCACTATCAAGGTACCACTTTCCTTCTTTAGCTTTGGACTTAAAGCAAACCTACAAGATGACAATAAAGTGTTGGTTTTTGGTACCCATAGTTTCTTGGGTCCTTCTTGGTTAGTTTGTTAGATCCCTTAACAATCCAAATCTTTTTAATTCCCATATTTATATTATTTTTGAATGGACAAGAAGATATATAATGGCCTTTCTTTCTTCAATAATGACAAGTAATATGAGGGGGAGTCACGAGAGGTGCCTTTTCAAAACTTGTATTGAGATTTTTTTGTTTTTTAATAGGGTTAAATCCAATGCTCGCCTTATCGAAAACACATCTTTTATTTTCAAGAAGCATATTAAGATTATTTCTACCTTTTACAAATTTTTCAAGTATTTTTGTTAAATCATCAACATTGTTTTGTATAGCAGTTTTCTCATTAGAGATGGTGTCAAAATCATTTTTCAAAACAATTTTTTCTTTCTTTAATTCTTCTACATTAATAGATAAAGATGCAATAGATTTTTTCAACACATTATTTTTGGCACAAACTTTCTTTAATTCTTCTACATTAACAGATAAAGATGCAACAGATTTCTTCAACACATTATTTTTGGCATAAACTTTTCTAAATTCATCTTATAGTTCATGGAATGCACTTTCAAGTTCATCATAAAGAGTAGTTACCTCATCCTGAGTAGAGTCTTCATCTTCAAGAGCCATGAGACACAAGTTGGCTACTTCATTTTTGTAACGCCCCAAATTTCTAGCCCAAATGATAATACAACAATCATGGCTTTTTCAAGGAAAAACCGAATATAAATCTCCAAACTTACATTACATGATACAATAGTTCTTCATGAAACAATACATTAATCCAACAACAAGTAAATAAATAAATAAATACCCCCAAGGGTTTACAAGTTCCAAGGCTTGAGGCTGGTTACACAAAACGGTTATTCAAACCCACACACATACAGCCTGTAGCTTACACACTGAGTCACAACAAAATGAGAGTCTCATACTCTCAACATACATTTCCCCGCCTTTAGTTAGGCGGCATCACCATATCTTTTCCTACACAAAAATCCCGTAGGGTGAGCATAAAACACAGTAGGAAATCTTTAACAAAGTATATACATTTTATACAAGTCTCAAGAGATGAAATGCACATGCCATGCTATGCCCCTTTTTGAAGATAAATCACATTTTCATCTTTTGAAAAGCCATCCTGCTCAATGATGTCATGCAATTTCAATTGTTCAAAACTTAATAATTTATTTCAAGGGCGGTAAATACAACTCTGGTAATCCCTAGGTCGATGTCTGTAAGTAGACTATACAAATACTACCAATTTGTCATTTTTACCGGTATTAATCGAAAGGATCGTCACCTCTAGTTTGTCATTTTTACCAGTGTTAACGGGAAGGCTCGACACCTATGATCTACACAACCTGTCAAGACTTACCACCGTATTTACCCCAAAACCAATTCATGGAAAATTGTTTCTCAACTTTCTTTTCTCAATGCAATTTTTTAGATCAACTTTCAAATTTTAATGTAATCAAATGAATTGATATGTCAATAATACAAGACGAATATAAATACTTTTATTCCAATTCATCATCCAAGGAATAACATAATTCCCTCTTCTCAAGTATTCTCAACAATTAGCCATTTCAAGACTATTTCAACGTTTTGAACAATAATTTCCAAAATGAACAACAATTCTCATATTCCCTGAAATTCATCATTTATATGTAATAAATAAACAATTTTCGAACATCATTTATTTTGGCACACAAAATAAATATAACATTATATTCTAAAGATTTTCAACATCTTTCTTAAAATCCCAAATTTCTAGGTTTTCTCAACAAAAAACCATTAATCTTCAAATATTTGAGAAAATCTCACCAAAAACATTTTTCTTTCATCAACATAGTTCAAAAACTCTAAATTTCTATTTTTAAAGGAAAAGGAAGTAAACCCACTTTCAAAATCACTCATTTTCTTGAATCAACAATCTATTTTCAAAACTAATCAAAGGATGATTTCGAAAATCATCTAGATCTTGCAAAAACATATATAAAACTCATAGAAAATCCCTACATCAAGTTTGAAAAAGAAAAGAGTTGAAACCTCCAAAATTTATGGTGTCGAAACTCGATCTCCAGCGCACACAACGAAGCCCTCGAGAAGTTATAGTACTTTGATGAAGAAACTATAGCCAAAATCCCAATGGATTTAGAGAAATCAAAGAGAGAATATGATTCCTAGAGAGAGAAGCTCTAGATCTGGATCTTGGAGAGTTTTAGAGAGAGAGAAGAATGCAAAAAGTGATATGAAATGTCACTTTCTCGAGCTGATAAAACGTGGTCCGCTCGAGCATGGAAAGCCCCGCTCGAGCGTCAGGCACAGACTCCCGCTCGAGCATGAAACCCTATGCTCGAGCGTAAAATACGCTCCTCTAGTACTTTTGTAGATAGAGACCCCGCTCGAGCGCCCGAATGCCCGCTCGAGCGTAGAGCAAAATTTCAAAAGCCCGCTTGAGCGTAGAAAGCCCTTCTCGAGTGGAAGAGCCAAATTTTGGGCAACTAAAGGTTTGGAAAAACAAGCAACCAACCTTTTCCAAACACATAACTACAACCCAATAACCAACAATGAGGGGAAGACAAGGGAAACACGACATGAACCACCATTCAAACTATACAAACCCAGGTCTAGAACATCACAAGAGATGGGTCAAAACCGAGATCGCTACAACCTCCCTCTTTTAGAGAATTTCATCTCCAAAATTAAATCAAACTACCCGAATAAAAAATTTTCAAGCGATCAAAACTACGTTCTTCAATTTCCAAATCATAACATTGGACCTTTTGAGATCTTAGAACGAATTGGGGAAGTGGCATACAGGTTAGCATTACTACCACAACTTTTGGGGGTTCACAACATATTCCATGTATCTATGCTTAGGAAGTATGAACCCGACCCTTCACATGTGCTTGATTTGGTTGATTTGGAGGTAGATGAGGATGCCTCTTATGAAGAGTGACCAGTTCAAATTTTAGATACCTAGGAGCAAGTGCTACAGGGCAAGACTATACCGTTAGTAAAGGTGTTGTGGAGACACCATGGGGTTGAGGAAGCAACATGGGAACGAGAGGCAAAAGTCCGCTACAAATATCTGGATTTGTTTGAAAATGTTTGAGTTACTTTTCGTTGTAATATTCCCTTGTGTTTGAGGGAAATGTATAGAGATTTTTAAATACAGGTTGTTATGTATGTTTTTATTTTAAGCATGAAGTTGTTATGGGTTATCATTACCTTTGGAAGAACTTCATGTTGATGAGTAATTGAGAGGTTGCTGATAATGAGGTAACCATGATGTAATAGTGAGATGTAGTTGAGAGCTAATGAACCTTGGAGACAATTTACCACTCTTACCAAATCTCATCAAACCCCGTCTTAGTGAGATTTTAAGAAACACATGGTCACCAACTTCGAAAGATAAAGGCTATCTCCTCTTATCGGCATAACTCTTTTGTCAGCTTTGGGCCGTAGCTAACCTCTTCCGAATGAGAACAACTTTCTCGGTTGTCTCTCTAACAATTTCTGGACCCAACAACGGTACATCACCCGCTTCGGCCCAACAAACCAGTGATCTACAAGATCGGCCATATAAGGCCTCAAATGGCGCCATCCCAATACTAGCTTGATAACTATTGTTATAGGCGAGCTCAATTAATGGTAAGTACCTTTCCCAAGGCCGCTTAAAATCAAGGACACGGGCTTTAAGCATGTCCTCCAAAATTTAAATGGTACGTTCCAACTATCCATCAGTTTGAGGACAATAAGTGGTGCTAAGAGTCAACTTAATTCCCAACGCCTCTTGAAGGCTTTGCCATAACCGGGCAGTAAAACGAGGATCCCTATCTGACATAATAGTCACTGGGATTCCATGAAGTCGAACTATCTCTCTAATGTACAACTCTACTAAGTGTTCAATTGAGTCGCTGGTGCACATCGGAATGAAATGGATAAACTTAGTAAACCTATTAACAATCACCCAAACAGTGTCATTGCCTCGTTGTATTCTAGGAAGCCCAACTACAAAATCCATGGTAACACGTTCCCATTTCTACTTGGCTATCGGTAAGGGTTGTAACAAACCCGCTGGCCTTTGGTTTTCGGCCTTCACTTGTTGACAAGTAAGGCACTTCAATACAAATAAAGCGACATCCTGCTTTATACCTGTAGACACCCTAATTTTGACTGCTTGTAAGACTCAAGTGCATGATTCTGAGCACTCGATGATGACGATTACATTGAGCCAATGGTTTAAATTCTCAATAAAAGAATCTGAGTTCGAGCTCTAAACAATTCCAACCTGTAATACCCACTGTATTTTTACCCCGAAATTTCAGTATTGCACCTTGTATCGACTTGTATTGAACCTAAAAGTGAGAGATAGTGGAAATACATTGAAGTCCCGTCGGACCTAAGTGAAGTTCGGCCGGATATACCAATATCCGGCTGGACATCTTGACTTTTCTCATAGATTCAGCAATGTACTGCCAGCTACCCAATTCTGCAGATATTTTGCTCAAACCTGCTCGGCGCCTATATATAGCAGGGTTCAGACTGCTGTATGGAGGTTGAAAAACACATATAGAATTTGGTTAGAGAGATCAATTCAATACCAAGTGAGTTAGAAATATCAAGAGTGAGTTAGAAATTTCAAGAGATAGAAAAGATCAAAGCTATCACCCTTCTTGTTCCTCCACAAACCTTGAAGCTCTCATATTATCCATTCATACCATACAAGAGCTTGAACTTGAACTTGATTTGAGAATTGAAAATCATACTCAAACTTGAGGGTACTTTGGAATCAAGTTTGGTTTACAACAAGAACACCTTCTCTACAAGAGGTAAAGCCTTCTTGCTTTTATTTCAATTTTTGTTCATCTTTTTCTTGTGTTTTCATATTATTTTTGGACTGTTTTGAGGGCTGAAACTTGTGATTCAAAGCTACCCAAAGATGGAAGGGTTAATCCCTCTTGCTTGAACCTTACTCCTAGCTTAAATCCTTGTGTTTCCCATTCGCTTTCGTCTATTTTTGCCACTGTTTTTGGGGCTGATTTATTTTGGAGCTGTCTTTCAACATCTAAACTATGTGATTGGAAGTTGTGAAAATGGGGAGGGGTTAGCCACCCTTCCTCATAATTATATTAGCTTTAATCTCTCTTTGATTGTACATATTCTATAGTTTAATTTTAGCACTATTGTATGTTATTTTGGGGGCTGTTTAATTTACTTCAATAAGTTTGTTTTACATATTTTGTTTGTGTTATATTAACCAATTAATCAACCTTGCATAACTACCTCTGAAACCTCCCTTCATTCTTTGATGATTTTGATTAAAAAGTTGTGAAAAATTAGGATTGTGGTTCAAGTATAAGAAAGAAGCTTTTCTCATGCTTAATGGTTTAATCTCTTAGGAGGTTCATTACCAAAGGCATAAAACTTTCCCATGCTTAATGGTTTAATCTCTCCAGAGGTTCATTATCAATGGCATAAAACCTTTCTTATACTAAAGTACAATAAGGTACTTTTCAGTTCTTTTTATCACCAGTGTGTCTACTTTTAAGGGATTAATTGACCCTTGGAAATTACCAAGGAAAGTGTCATTATCACTTATGATCAAGTTTGGATTTTAAGTCATTATCACTCACTATGGGTTTATCTAAGTCATTATTACTCTTTGGAGTTTGACTAGTCCTTGTTGCGCATCTTGAGTTTGACTTGAAATCCCTTATCGCTTGTAAATAAGTTTGACTTTTCCTTTGTAATTTCCCCTGAAGAATTTATCATCAGTGTGTTTACTGTTAAGGGATTAATCGACCCTTGGAAATCGCCAAGGAAAGTGTCATTATCACTCATTATCAAGTTTGGATTTCAAGTCATTATTGCTCACTATGGATTTTTCTAAGTCATTATTACTCTTTGGAGTTTGAATAGTCCTTGTTGCGCATCTTGAGTTTGACTTGAAATCCCTTATCGCTTGTAAATAAGTTTGACTCTTCCTTTGTAATTTCCTCTGAAGAAAATAAGATTTATTTATTAGGGTTAAGTTGACAATTATTTTCCTTTATTGCGTTTCAGACTTAGTGGATGTAAATATCACTGTGGACTTAATGGATTAAAGAAAAAGGAAGGTAATATAAAAGAGGCTAATAAAATTGAGCTTAAAATGAATCAACCAACATAAAGAACCAATATGATTGATTGAATTCGGTCAGACATTATACCGAGTTTATTGTGTTAAGGCTTGTCTTATATTAATCCATAATGCTTTGATGAATCTTGAAGCGTCTCTAGTTCCCTTCTTGAATTTGCTTCATGATAGGAGGGAGGGGTGGTTGTTATGCATTGCATTTATTGAGCTGTGTCCTATCGTGTCCAAAATCATCTTGCAAATCAACTTGCAACCATAGATGGTTTGGGAACCGAGTTCACTCCTCTCTTGAGTGTTTTCCATGATAGAGAAGAGTAGAAAGACAAACATGGCTAGGAATACCCTGTCTGCATGTTTGCACTGTTTCACTTCAGGCACAAAAAACAGATTTCCGCAAAGAAAACAAGGTATGCTTGGGCTCGACCGAGTCTTGTTTTGGGTCGACAAGGCTCCAATAAATTACAAACAATACACTTTTGGTCGAATGCAATGATAAGGTGAAACAGAACAAATCTCAACAAGGCAGACAGAGTACTTCCTGAGGAGCATCGCACGATCATTACATATTATTTTTTGTAATAAATTAGACAGCCCCTTTTCATTATTGTTCATTCGGATTTGTAATATTTATTTATTCGGACACTTGGACATTCGGACCCTCATTTGCGAGGACAAATATGTTATAAGTTGTATGTCTTCTAACTCCACATCTTTCTTCCTTTTATTTACCAGCTTATGATGGTTAGCATAGGGACATCATGTTTAAATTAGCATACTCATGTTTGCATCCACTTGTATTGCATGCATAAAAGTTCGGCTTATCATATTATTCAAATGTCAAATTCAAACTCTTTACTTGAATACGTGCGCTATCACATGCCTTGAATTGACTCGCATGCCATGCTAGTAGCTGAGCTTATTAACTACATATTGTATGTGTTGTATTAGTCATAATACATAGTTAGGATCATGCATTTTTTTCTAACTAGTTTTTTTTTTTTTTTTGGCTTGGAGTACAAGGTAAGTTTTTATGCTTTAGCATATTACATAAGTATGATTACTGTCGTACCAAACATACTACCATGAGGCTAATTGCTTAAATGATAAACTGTTTGAATGCCTATGGATGAAGGCTATTCACTAACATTGGGATACTTTGATTAATGTATATATATGAGATCACTTTTTCAAGCGGTACATATTCAAAACACTTTTTCAAAAAAAAACATGAAGTCAAACGTTCCAACTGTTCGTGAAATTAGTCTATACTTGTATGTTAAAGATAAAATAAGAACATATACTATACCTAAGAATCACATCATAATTAGTAGGGGCCGATCTTTGATCGGGTGAGTGGGGTGTTCATTATTGATCTTCCCCTCTCATACCTAAGTTCCCGAACCAAGACACTTTGGTAACGACGGACTAATAGCCTTTGGCACGAGTCACAGGTTTCCTAAATTTCCCAAAATAAACATTTAGGTGGCGACTTTGAAATCTGGCAAAGTAATCCATTTTTGGCATTTGATTCAAACATCGATTTTCCAAAAACAATTGCTGGATTTGGACTCTTTTTGTGTTTTCACTGTTTCACGTTGCACTGGTGAAATCAGATTCAAAACCAACACAAGTGGAGTTTGAACTATAGGGGCTATTTCATTCTTCCGAAAGGGGGCGCAAAAAGCCAAGTAACAATACCCCTCCACCAAAACTGACGACTAAGATCATGATACATTTTAGTGCCTCCCAGGTGTACCGCAAGGCGTGAGTGATGGAACTCCCGAAGTACTTCCTCTCTACAAGATTCTGGTACAAACAAATGGTCTAGGTACCGTACACTCAGATTCGAGTGAAAGTTCAAACCTTTCTCTTCCTTTCCGTTGGAAATCTTAACACAGATTGATTCCACATCACGGTTTCCTCATTGTGCCTGTATGACCTTACTAACCAAGGTAGGTTGAGCATTCAAAGTAAACAAGGTAGCACTCCCTCCAGACTCACCCAAGTGCAAATCAAACTTGCCAATAACATCTAGCATATCCCATTCCCGAATGGCCACACTTGCCAAACTACTCACAAATTTTCGACTCAAAGCATCGGCCACCACATTGGGCTTCCCTGGATGATAGTGTAACTCAAAGTCATAATCCTCCACAAATTCCACCCACCTTTGTTGTCGTAAATTCAAGTCTTTTTGAGAAAACAAATACTTTAGACTCCTATGATCGGAGAAGCCTTCAAACTTCTCACTGTACAAGTAATGCCTTCAAATTTTCAAAGAAAAAATCACCGCTGCTAATTCTAGATCATGGGTAAGGTAATTTTTCTCATGAGTTTTCAATTGTCGTGAACCGTAGGCCACAATTTTTCCTTATTGCATCAAGACACAATCAAGTCCATCCCCGGACGCATCACAATAGATAGTGTAATTCAAATCCCTTTTCGGAATTATCAAAACAAGTGCGGTAGTCAATCTAGTCTTAAGCTCTTGGAATGACTTTTCACAAGACTCACTCCACACAAATTTGATACCTTTTCTAGTCAACCTAGTCAAAGGTACAGCTAGTCTAGAGAAGTCCCTTACAAAATGTCGATAATACCCCGCTAATCCTAAGAAACTCTGGATTTCAAAAACATTCTTGGGTTGTTCCCAATCCTGTACGACATCTATCTTTGAGGAGTCCACAGTCGCTCCCTCTCTAGACAGTACATGCTTTAAAAACTTCACCTCAGTTAACCAAAACTTGCATTTCTCAAATTTGGCATACAATTGGTGCTCACTAAGTAAACCCAGCACTACCCACAAGTGAGTCTCGTGTTCCTCTTCGGAGGTTGAATAAATCAAGATGTCGTCCACAAAGACGACCACAAAACGGTCCAAGTATTCCCGAAAAATTCTATTCATGAAATCCATAAAGGAAGCCGGTGCATTGGTCAACCCAAAAGGCATTACAAGGAATTCATAGTGGCCATAACGAGTACGAAAGGTCATCTTTTGAATGTCCTCCTCCTAGACTCTCAATTGATGGTACCCCGACCTCAAATCTATTTTTGAGAAGCAACGAGACCCTTTAAGTTGGTCAAACAAATCATCTATTCGGGGTAGAGGATACTTGTTCTTAACTATAACTCTATTCAACTTGTGGTAATCAATACATAACCGCAATGACCCATCCTTTTTCTTTGTAGGGAGAGACGACGCTCCCCAATGCAACGTACTAGGGTGAATGAAGCCCTTGTCTAAAAGTTCTTGGAGTTGAATCTTCAACTCATGTAATTCGGCAGGTGCAAATCTATACAGTGACATGGAAATCGGTGCCATGCCAGGCACTAATTCAATGGAGAACTCGATCTCCCGATGAGGTGGTAAACTAGTAAGATCTTCTGGAAAGACATCTGGGTATTCACAAACTACCCTTGGTAACTCAACACGAGTCCCGTCACTCTTACTATCCAAGAGAGTTGTAAGAAGGCCACAAAGCTTGATCCTACTACGAGGGTCAACAACTGGCGACAAGGCTCTATCAACTCGGTTCCTTAGAAAATAGAAATGATCACCACCCAAAGTGCACACTGTAACTCTCTGACGGTAGCAATCAATCACAGCTTGATAAGAACACAACCAGTCCATGTCTAAAATGACATCAAAACTCGACATATCTAGCAACACAAAAGCAAATAGAAGTCGACGCCCGGCAACTTCTATTTCACAATCACGACAACCTTGGTCTAAATCAACTGTACCCCTAATAAGTGACTACTCTGAGTGGAGACACTAACTATGCTACTTCTAACCCCAATGCAGAAGCAAATGTAATAGATATAAATGAATGAGGCACACCCGTGTCTATCAACACATTAGCCAAAGAATTACACACAACAAAAGTACCTTTTACAACTGAGGATTCTGGCAACTGCTCTGGCACGGTAGCAGCATACATGCGCCCCTATGGCCCTTGATTAACTTGCTCCCTTTTCGGAGCATAGGCCTGTTGTACTGATTGAGCCGAAGCGGCTCCCTGATTTGCTCGTGAAGCCTGAGCTGAATGAGCCGACTGGTGGCTCTGAGTCTGCTTCGACCCTGATGCGCTAGATGCACCTCCCAACTGAGGGCAAGTTCTCTTCATATGCCCTGGCTGACCACATTGATAACAATTAAACCTTGGCCTCTATTATGAGATTGAGATTGACTCTGAGATCAGTTAGGTGGTGGCGGTAACGTCAGCTACCCTCCTCCCTTCTGTGGACACGAAAAGGCTTTGTGACCCGGTTGGCCACACTTGAAACACGAGAAGCTACTCGATGCACTTTTTCCTGAACCCGCACTAGGCAAAGGAAAAGTGGATTTAGACTACTATGGTTGGGGCTGGGATAAAAAGGTACCCTTGCTCTTCTTATTCTACCTATAGTCTCCTTGAGACTCTTGGTCCCTAGGCCTCGAACTCCGAAGCCTCTCCTCCTTGGCTTGCACGAAAATCTCTACGTATGCCGCCGACTCTACAAGACGGTCATAGTTCCGAATCATGTTCCCAACAATCTTAAAGAAAATTTTGGTTTTCAACTTTTTCTTGAAGTCAGCGCTCTTCTGTTGCCACCAACTCAGGTGTAAACCTAGATAAACTAGAGAAGACTGCCTCGAACTCGGCCACAGTCATGTTGAGTTGTTTGAGGTCTTTGAACTCTTGCCTCAATCTCTCCCTAGCAGCGGGAGGTAAGCACTTATCTCGGAAAGCAACCACAAAGGCTTTCCATGACGGCTCCACTTTACCCTTGGCATATTTTCACCATTAACCCGCATCTTCTTTAAGGTAGTAACTCGCTAGAGTCACTCTTAGTTCACTATCTTTGATGTGAAGCATCTCAAATGTCTTCACCGTTTGTTCGAGCCACTCATCCGCTTTCTTAGGCTCGGGGCCACCATGGAACTTATCCGGTTTGACCCGCAAAAACTCTCTAGTGAGAAAGCTCGCCCTTGACTCCGTGGTGTTCTCTCGGGCTTGATTCTCCACCCTCAACAAGTTCATAGCCCCTGCTTTTTCTCGAGCCAGGGTCCCTATTGCGGTATGACCCACTTGTTCCGCTTGTTTGGCCACATTAGCTTGGCCTGACACTTTCTCTTGTACCGGAATCTCTTGGACCGATACCTCATGCACACCCTGGCGAGCCCTACCACGCCTCTTGCCTTTACCACCAGGGACTTGACCCCTTCCTGACATCCTAATAAAGGACACAAGAGAAATAATTTAGCACACTAACTCATATGTGCTCGTAACTTGACTTACACGTTCGACTACAACAATTCCATATACTTCTCCACCGTATACACAATTCAATTTCGCTCCACATAAACACTTAGTCATGTAAACACATACGGACTATTCTTTTACAATGAAATCCGTCCCAAGAAAAATCAAGAATTCTTTGTAGAACGAGTACTGATCAAGTACCCTTCTAATGAGACCTCAAGGAATTTAATAGGCACAAACAACATCCCAAAAGTCCAATCTCATACCCATTTAGTCACATAAACATATTATCACATAATCACAAAAATGCATAACACTTCCTAAGCATGCTAAATGAACCCATAAGTTCCAAGGCTTGAGCCTGGTTACACAAAATGGTTATTCAAACCCACACACATACAACCCTTGGCTTACACACAGAGTTACAACAAAATGAAAGTCTCGTACTCTCAACACACATTTCCTCGCCTTTAGTTAGGCGGCATCACCACATCTTTTCCTGCACAAAAATCCCGTAGGGTGAGCATAAAGCACAGCAGGAAATCCTTAACAAAGTATATACATTTTATACAAGTCTCAAGAGATGAAATGCACATGCCATGCTATGCCCCTTTTTTGAAGATAAATCACATTTTCACCTTTTGAAAAACCATCATGCTCAATGATGTCATGCAATTTCAATTGTTCAAAACTTAACAATTTTTTTCAAGGGCGGTAAATATAACTCTGGTAATCCCTAGGTCGATGTCTGCAAGTAGACTATACAAATACTACCAATTTGTCATTTTTACCGGTATTAATTGGAAGGCTCGACACCTCTAGTTTTTCATTTTTACCAGTGTTAGCTGGAAGGCTCGACACCCATGATCTATACCATCTGTCAAGATTTACCACCGTATTTACCCCAAAACCAATTTATGGAAACTTGTTTCTTAACATTCTTTTCTCAATGCAAGTTTTCAGATCAGCTTTCAAAGTTTAATGTAATCAAATGAATTGATATGTCAATAACACAAGACGAATATAAATACTTTTATTCCAATTCATCATCCAAGGAATAACATAATTTCCTCTTCTCAAGTATTCTCAACAATTAGTCATTTCAAGACTATTTCAACGTTCTGAACAATAATTTCCAAAATGAAAAACAATTCTCATATTCCCTGAAATTCATCGTTTATATGTAATAAATAAACAATTTTGCAAACATCATTTATTTTGGCACACAAAATAAATATAACAACATATTCTAAAGATTTTCAACATCTTTCTTAAAATCCCCAATTTCTAGGTTTTTCCACCAAAAAACCATTCATCTTCAAATATTTGAGAAAATCTTACCAAAAACATCTTTCTTTCATCAACATAGTTCAAAAACTCTAAATTTCTATTTTTAAAGGAAAATGAAGTAAACCCACTTTCAAAAACACTCATCTTCTTGAATCAACAATCTATTTTCAAAACTAATCAAATGATGATTTCGAAAATCATCTAGATCTTGCAAAAACATATATATAACTCAAAGAAAATCCATACCTCAAGTTTGAAGAAAAAAAGAGCTGAAACCCCCAAAATTTACAGTGTCAAAACTCGATCTCCAACGCATACAATGAAGCCCTCGAGAAGTTATAGTACTTTGATGAAGAAACTATAGCCAAAATCCCAATGGATTTAGAGAAATCAAAGAGAGAATATGATTCCTAGAGAGAGAAGCTCAAGATCTGGATCTTGGAAATTTTTAGAGAGAGAGAAGATTGCAAAAAGTGATCTAAAATGTCACTTTCTTGAGTTGATAAAATGTGGTCCGCTCGAGCGTGGAAAGTCCCGCTCGAGCATCAGACACAAACTCTCGCTCGAGCGTGAAACCCTACGCTCGAGCGTAAAATACGCTCCTCCAGTACTTTTGCAGATAAAGACCCTGCTCGAGCGCCCGAATGCCTGCTTGAGCGTAGAGCAAAATTTTAGAAGCCCGCTCGAGTGTAGAAAGCCTTGCTCGAGCGGAAGAGCCAAATTTTGGGCAACTAAAAGTTTGGAAAAACAAGCAAACAACCTTTTCCAAACACATAACTATAACCCAATAACCAACAATGAGGGAAAGACAAGGGAAACACGACATGAGCCACCATTCAGGCATTATAAGCCTGAGTTCGGAACATCACAAGAGACGGGTCAAAACCGAGATTGCTACAATTTTCAATTTCATCAATTGAGCTTTCATCTTCACTTTCTCTCCAAGTTGTTGAGAGAATAGTTTCTTCCCTAAGTGCTCGGGTGTTGAGTGCTTTGTAGTCGGTTGACCTTGTAATTGTGTTGTTTTCTTAATTTCGGGGATGAAATTCTTTAAGGAGGGAAGGTTATAGCGATCCCGGTCATCCCTTTACTGTTCAGTTGCATTCCGGACTCGGTTCTGTGGAGCTGGTAGTTGTATCTATCTTGTTGTCGTCCTTTAATTCCATTTGTTCGAGTTTTAGGATGTGTTGGGCTTGATTGTTACGGGTTGGTAGAGCTTTGGTTTCTTTTCGTTGCCCAGTTTTTGAGTGGTCTGCTCGAGCGGGTCATTGGGCGCTCGAGCGGAGATTTCACGCTTCCAGCATTTTGAGCTCTGCAAAACTTCTGCAGGTGCGTTATTCACGCTCGAGCGGACTTCTTTGTGCTCGAGCGGGTCACGCTCGAGCGGGTTTGTTCGCGCTCGAGCGGGTAGTACTTTTTTTGGTGTAAGTTCTGGGAGGGAAAAATCTACGCTCAAGCGGAATGGTTTTCGCGCTCGAGCGGATGTACTTTATTCTTGTGTCTTGAAGCTCCAGCGGGACTTCTTGCGCTCGAGCGGGTCCAATTTTTGTGCTTGACGCTCGAGCATTCTATTATCCGCTTGAGCGGGTCATGCGTATATCAGTTGGCAGCTAGGCATTTTTGAATCACTTTTCATTTTTCTTTTCTTTCTCTTGCTTTCCCAAAATATCTTTTGAGAGCTCCTCTCTCTAGAATCTCCCTTCTCTCTTAGGATTGATCTAGTTAGCGTGTTCTCTTACCCTTGGGCCTTTACAAAAAATGTGTTGATCGTCGAGGGCTACGTTTTGATCTGAAAAGTTTGGAGTTTGGAGCACTTTGAGTTTGGTCCTCTCCTCCGTTTGAGCTCTAACTTTGAGGTAGGGATATCCTACTCCATCTTATGAGCTTTGTCTTTAAATTTTGGCATTTTGATATGTTGGGGGTTGTTGGGTAATTTTGAGAAGGTTTTGGGGTCTTTATGTAATTTTCAAAAGATGGGGTTTCAAACATATAAACCTTTATGTATGTAATACATTGGAAGATGGACTTGGTGTTGAATTATTGATGGAAAACGGAACCTTAGAGTTGGTATTGTAAATATGGGAAAAAGCCCTAACTGTTATGATAAATTAATTTGTATAATTAATTTACGAAAGTGAGAAATGGAATAGGAGATATTCAAATTGGAAAGGTACGGGATCAAAGGGTGTTGTTGGATTAATTTATCGCTCACCCAAATAAAATGTTGATACTTTATCCATTTGGTGCATTTATTTTCTGTTTAGAAATAACTACTTTGGGCTATTGGTGGAGGATAGTCTTGATTGTTGTAGACAATGCATGATGATTAGACAAACTATAACTAATCAATTGGGTATGTTATCGAATGCAGCGGTTGGTATAATACATCAAATTTTGTATTGATTGATTGAACTTATATATGATATTGTTTATATACATTGTATTGTGTGGGAGGAGATGGAGGATACTCCACGGTTTATTGGAAGATGGGGAATGGACCTCTAAACTGGATTTTGTTTGAGATTGATACAACACTACAATGTGTATCATTTGTGAATTATAGAAGTGTTTTGTTTGACATTGATGTAGCACTAAAATGTGTATCACTTGTTTTGATTGATTAAATTTGTATATGATAATCGCTTATATATATTGTATTGTGTGGGAGGAGATGGGGGATGTACTCCACGGTTTATTAGAAGATGGGGGATGGACCTCTAAACCGGATTTTGTTTAAGATTGATACAGCACTAAAATATGTATCATTTGTGAAGTATAGAAGTGTTTGTTTGATTTGATATAGTACTAAAATGTATATCATTATCATTTGTGAAGTATGAAAGTGGTTTTATGTGTTATTGATACAGCACCAAAATGTGTATTCATAATGAATTTCAAAAGTATTTTAGTGATGAGTTATAATTCCATTAAATTATTTAGCCAGACTCTGAGCCTTGTTTTCAAACTTGATGACGAATAAGGAATGGAAGGTGAAATATAGCATGCGCATGATCGTCATGAAACTGTAATATGACATAAGTTGGAATATAAGTGTGGACCATCTATTGAATGTTACTATTTTAGTCATTGTTTATAGTTGGTTTAGTATATTTCTACTGGGCTGTGGCTCACCCTATATGGGACTTCATTTTCAGGTACCGACGGTATGCCACCTTCAAGAACATAGCTTGGGAGGTTAGAGGCAGACAGACTATTTTGTTGTTTTGTTTTCTTTGGATGTATTTCATGTAAATTCAATCCAAGGGCTTAATATGTATTTGAGTTAGTACCCTCATTTTGTAACCAAGTGTTGACTTGGAAAGTTGTAAGCCTATAGGGCAGTTACTTTTGTTGTCAACGTGTAATACATTCCGTAAGGATACTCTGATGATTGTATGATATTGTGGGTTTATTTTGAGGGCATGACAAGTTGCATCCATGGCCTTCTCATTTCTTTTGTAGTCTTTTCCATGATTTTTCAATTTTGGACAATCCATCTTTATATGTCCAGGATTTTTGCACTCATAGCAAATAATAGGCTCTATCTTGTTATCTTTGTTGTACTCTTTCTTGAAAGGTCTTATTCCTCCATAATTGTTTTTCTTGAAGTGCTTTTTGAGATTTCTACTAAACATGGCATAGCTTTCATCCTCACTGGATTTTTTATGTTCTTCTTCATTTGATGAGGCTTTGAATGCAATTCCACTTTTCTTTTTGTTTTCAACATCCTCATGTCCTTTCATGGTGATCTCATGCGTCATAAGGGAACCCATAAGCTCATCCAATCCAAGTGTGGAGAGATTTTTGGCTTATATAATGGCCGTGACCTTTGCCTCCCAATTCTTTGGTAAACACTTTATCTAGAGCAAACAAGGGTGTTTACCAAAAACTTTGGTAGTTATATAAGCCAAAAATCTTTATCTAGAGCAAACAAGGGTGTTTACCAAAAACACTTTATCCTTGTTTGTGGAGGCAAAGGTCACGGACATTATATAAGCCAAAAATCTTTGGTAAACACCCTTGTTTGCCTCCACAAACAAGGGTGAGTTTGGCTTTAGCATTGGCTTACAATAATTTATGATCCCTCTCACAACATTCATCTTCAGTTTTAAGTACACTAATATTGTCTACTAATTTGGTAGGAATTTTTAGACCTTTGGTGACAATAATCCATATGGCATAATGTAGACGCACTCGAACGTCCTGGGAAAATCCCGTTTTGTTCATTGGGCTCACTACAGTTAGGACTCAAATGTCACGGTTCTTAATCTGATCTTGCAAAGTGTAATGCGAGATTGATAAATCACCAAAGAGTCCAAATTCGGCAAATCGTTTTGAAAAACTGATTTTTAGAAAGAAGTGCCAAACATAGACTGCTTTGCCAGATACAGAGTCGCCACCTAAATATTTTATTTTTGGGAAATTAAGGAAACCCTGACTCGTGCCTAAGGCCACGTGTCCGTCATCACCAAAGTTGCCTCGGCTCGGGAACTTGGGTACGAGAGGGGAAGGTCATGCAATGAGCACCCCCGCTCGCCCGATCAAAGATCGGCCTTTATTAACATGATATCTTGTTTTTGAAAACACATGTGCTCTTATTCCGGTTATTAACCTAGAATTACTATGTGATGCGCACAACATACAAGTATAGATTGGATCGCCTAAGTTGGAACAAAACATCTCATGTTTGTTTTTGAAAGCAGTTTGCTACTCGCAAGTAGGCTTAAAACTCGCAATCAATGAATTGTTTCAATTCAAGTAATCCAACCTTCACCCACAGGCATTCAGACAGTTATATCATATAAGCAGTTAGCCTCATGGTAAGCATGCTATCATGGTAGTCACTCACACACATGCAAGGATGCTAAAGCATAAACAGTTACCGAGTACTCCGAGCCAAAACAAAAGCTATGTTGGAAATCAATGCATGATCCTAGCTATGTCAAGAATGCCTAATGTAACACATACAAAATGCAACTAAGATAGGCTTGGCTATTCTAAAATGTCATGTGAAATGCAATTTGATACATGTATTCAAACAGGAATTGAAATACAATGTAGTTAGTATGATGCGCCGAGCCCGGTGCATGCAAGACAAATGAATGGATGCAAACATGCGAGCATAAGGATGCTAATTGAAACATGCCCTAAAACTAACCATCGTAAGCTGGTAAATAAAAGGGAGAAAGAAATGGGGGTTGCAAGACATGCATCACACACATGCACACTTATTTACAACAGTTGTGCCCTCTCGACGGAGGGTCCAAATGAATAATACAGAACCGACTAGCTAATCTAAGCTAATCTAATTAAACTAGTTATTACACAACAGAATGAATAACAAGCTACAGCTAATTATTACACAACTCTAACTAATTAACAAATTAACTAAGTTAGCAATTAAATAAGCATATAAACTATATGATGTAGGCTGCCTCAGCTCTGCTTTGGATGACAAAGGATGCATGCATGCTCGAGTCGCCTTGTTCGGAAATCCCTCACGACGCCCCGATTTGCCTCTGTTTGTAATTGATCTCAGAAACTTGCACCAAGCTCCAAAGAGATGAAATCCACCTTGGGAATCTGTAGGGATGCCGCCGACCAGATATTAGCCTTGGAGACCATCGGTCGACTAGTTTTTGTGGTGAAAACCAAAAAAAGTGGTCGGTCAGCCACTTTATCTGGTCGGCCGACCAATTTTTGCTGTTGGTTTTTGGTTTTCTGCAACAGAGGGCAAGCAAGGGGCATGGCAAAGTATTTGCAACACATGTATGCGCGACCATCTTCCCTATCATTACATAAGCTCAAGAGAGTACAGGTCTCGACCCTCAGGCCACCAATCACGCATCTCGATGCATGATGGCCGAGGGGCTGAATTGCGCAACTCGATATGGAATGAATGCACATACAAACACCTAAAGCCTAGGACTCCGTCATGTATAGTCAAGAGTGTCGGCGACTGGGAATCGAGGTACGTTTCATCACTTCGAGTATGAAATGTGCCTCATTTCCCGTGTTTGGGCTAACTCCTATCCCAAACACAATGCAGCAAACATGTCATGCACAATGCGACCTTAAGTATGCAACCTAATGCAATACAACTTAGACATGCAAACATGTGAGTGATGGACATGCAAACATGCAACTAGCATACACAATGCTATGAATTACATGGCATACACAATGCTCATGATGCTTGCATACACAATGCACATGGTAACTAACATACATAATGCGATGAAAATGGCATGCATAAGTGTAATGATCAATCATGCCACAACATGGCATACTCAATGCTATGAACCACATGGCATACTCAATACACAATGGACTTAAACCAAGATGGATAGGCCTCAACCATGTCCAAATCAGTGGCCAATGGTGATGAAATCAAGGCAACAAAACACATACAAGCATGCATAATGCAAGAGCCCAAGCCTAAGGCACAAAACACAACTTTCCAAAAGCATTGAAAGGATGCAACATGGAGTACAATGGCATATGTTCCAGCACTGAAATGGCATGCAAGATGACTTCGAATCATGCAAACAACTCACGCAATGCATATTGAAAGGCTCAAGTATCGAAGCTAGTGAAGCATATTACACTAGAGACATGCAAGGCGATGCTCAAATGACCAAACCAACCCCAAATAGATCCTATGTAGCCCAAAACAGTAGCAAAATGAGTTGGGACGATGGCTTTGAAAGGCACAAAAATAGGGCTCGTGCAATGGCTCACAAATAGGGCATAAAAGCATAACTCTAAAGAACACTCAAAGAGTGGAGAAATATGGAAGTATGGAAGCCCTACATGCTCTGAAATAACATTCCCGATGATGCCAAAACATGCAAATATCTTGAGTAAAGCATGCAAGTGACCTCAAAACTCAAAGCTAGTCAAGGCTATTACACAACAAGCATGCATGGCAAGCATCATTCGACCAAGAGGCCTCAAAACAGAGCTAAGGCAGCCCAAAATATGAACAAAACCATGTTGGAGCAAAGCCAAAATGTGCTAGAATAAAGAGCCAAAACATCATGTGAACCAAGTTAGTAAACAAGATTTACACTACAAGCATATAGAGCATGCCAGAGGCTATTAAACCAGCCATAAACAAAGCCATGACATGCCAAATGATGACCAAAAACCCACAGAAATGGAGCTAAAACATGCTAGACTGATGTGCTACTTTGATGAGCAATAAATGAGAATACACTACACATATGAGAAGCATGCCAAGGGTGACCAAACCAACCATGGACAGAGTCTAGGCAAGCCCTAAAAGTCACCAAAAAGTGCCTGAACCAAGCCTTGAAAGTATGAAAATGCATGCTCCTTTGATAGGCCAAAATGCAAGTAAACAAGACAAAAAGAGAGAGGGTCACCCTTCTCTGATTTAGGACCTCAAAACCACTGGATTTCAGTGGTTAAAAGGCCAAGAAAGGATTAGCTCAAAGGCCCTAAGGCATGGCACAAAACAAGGCCAAACAAGGGGTAGAACACCCCCAACACCCAAAGGAGCCTCAAACAAACATGTTAAGTACTAAAAAATAAAGATTTTTTTAGTTTAAAGTTAAGCCAAGAGAAGCATGAAAATATGGCTAAGAGAGTGATCAAAATAGAGCTAAAAAGGGGAAGAAGAAGATTACCCTTGAAGCACTGCAACAACAGCAATTCCTCCAGCCCAAAACCAACTCTTATGACCCAAAAACCACCTCCAATGATCTCAGCTCAAATGTGGTGGTGTGTGGCTAGGAGTTGTAGTGCAAAAGTGAAGTAATAACACTCTTTAAGGCACCAAATATAGAGATATAGAGGGAGATACACACTTGTGCCTTAGGCCAAAATTCAGAACCTCTAGCATGGAGAGGGAGAGCCTCTCTTATAGAAAAACAAAGGGTTCAAGCTTCTTGGAGAAGCTAAACTTGGATGCAATCCCTCCATACACGTGTATGAAGGATACAGTCTATGCCCTCCAGCTGGCACAGCTGACATCTATACAGTTTGCCAAAACAGGGGGAAAACTGCCGACCAGAAAAGGTGGTTTGCCTACCACTTTTAGTGGTCAGCCGACCACCCAAAGTGGTTTCCCAGGAAAAAAGTGGTTGGCCAGGGGAAATGGTGGTCTCTACACTGAAAGCAAGCCAATGGTGGGGTGAGAAACTAGAAAATGTGGCCCAAAGACTAAGAAAACCAGTTTCCCGACCAGAAAACCGGCTGGTGGGGAGAAGAGTGGTCTCCAAGGATAAAAGCTGGTCTCCCACCCTTGTACCACTTCTCAAACAAGGAAAGTAAGGTTTGTACCCAAGACAAACCAAAACGGATGCAAGACGAGGGTTCGGGAGGCAAGACGCGCAGCCGGGAACCTCGAAAACCAGCTGCCGAGCATCAAAAGTGGCGTACGACCACAAAAGTGGTCTCCCAGACCATAGTGTCCCTCTAAATAGAGGAAACGAGGTGTGTTCCAAAAACCGCGCGAAACGGAGAATGTTAAGCGATCCCGAGCCGAGGCGCACGACCGATGGCTCTGAAAATCGAAAACTAGTCTCCAAACGGGAACAGTAGCCTACGACCACGAAAAGTAGCCTGCGACCACTGAGAGATGGTCTACAAGACCTCTCTCTCCCTCCGGGAAGAGAAAACAAGACTTGGTCCGCGGATCGAGTCATAGTACAAAGGGTCCCGAGGTCCGGAGGCGAGGCTCTCAGCCAAGAACTCCGAAACCTCGAAACGAGCACAACATGCGCAATCACCGAGTGCTCAATCGATGACGTCTGAGTCTTAAGGTCGGTAAAAAATGGGGTGTCTACACATAATCAGTGGCTTGTAGTTATAGGGTCATCTTATCCTTCCAATGACTATAGTTGTTTCCGTCAAACAATGGTGGCCTATTTGTGGCTTGTTCTTCAGCTAAGGTTTCCATGGATCGAAACTCCCAGATGGTTAAATCTAAAACAAGAGTCTAGGCTCTGATACCAATTGTTACCCAAAAGACAACCTAAGAGAGAGGGGGGTGAATTAGGTTTTTACAAATAAAAAGAATAATACCCCAATAAAAATTATCACTAACACAATAGATAAATATAGTTAAGGAAATAAAAATAATTAAAACAAGTGTTCTAACAACTATGTCAGTTAATGATTTTAGCACAGTGAAAATGTGAAATATAGCTATGGCAATTTAAATAAAATAAAGAGATAAGGTAGAGAGAGGCAAAAAAAATTATAATGAAATTTACAGCCGTTTATAACCGTTGTATTCATTTGAATATCTTCCACTCCATAATTACTAATTTGAATATCTTCCACTTGAACCTTTTGGCCGGCTGCTATGCTGGGTTGTTTGAACCTTTGTTTTGGCCTATTTGAATCTCTAGTTTGGGCATCATTTTTGGGTTGAAATGAACTCCTGATTTAAGTAAATATTTAATACATTCAAACAATATTTAGGATAAAAGTTTATGTGAGAAATAATGGGATAAAATAAATTTTGATTCTATTTTTCTCTTTCAAATAAATTAAAACATAATTAAATAAATCATCAAAATAAATTTTTGGATTCTATTAAAACATAATTAAATAAATCATCAAAATAAATTTTGGATTCTATTTTTCTCTTTTAAATAAATTAAAACATAATTAAATAAATCATCAAAATAAATAAGTCTAACAGGTATATTTTTGGTAGTGAGCAAAATATAATATTTTTATATTATAGTTTGTGATGTATAAAAATATTATATTTTTATGGTGAAAAAAATTATATCATTTTATAAATTATGTTACAAAATTTTAACGTTGTTATGGTCATATATTTTATATTAATTTATATGAAGTTGGTGAGCTTCCATAGGGAAGTGAACCCCCGTGGGGTTGTCCCCACACTCCTTCCCTTTTGCCCATCAGACTCTTCGTTTCTTTTCCTTTCTTTTCTACTTGCTTTTGCTTTGCTTTCTTTTGTGCAGAGAGCTCCGTCTCTCTCTCTCTCTCTCTTGGCCTCCATTGTTGGCTTTGCATTTGAGCTTCAAATGGGAGTCCCTAGAGTGAGATTTCGCAAAAGTTTTGTAAATGAAAGTCGGGGAGCTCGTCGTGATCTTCGCAATGGTGGTCTCAGATTCATGATCAGGCAATGTTTGCACTTTCGGATTAGCTTTTCTTCACATTTGAGGTAGGGACTCTCTTTATATTATTACATTAAAGCTATGTTAGGTTTATTTTGAGAAAATGTATATTCATAGAAGGCATTACATATATTTATATTTTTCAGATTTTTGTTTAGTAATTTTTAGAAGAAAAATTATGTTGAAAGGTTAAGAATATTGGTATTTTGAGGTTGATTTGGGAAGATCACTTTGTGTTGAAATTTTATTGCTAAAAATTCAAAAATTAAATTTTTATAGTTGTATGGATTGTATCTATATCATATTATGATTAGATGATTTATTTTGAGAAATATAAAGCTGAAATATTTTGTTTTTCATCTTTGATTTGGAATTTATTTTTGAAAAAAATAAATTAATGTTGATGAATATTGAGTAAATGCTTAAGTTGGAATTATAGAGTTATTTTGGGATTAAAAACCCTAAAAGTGCTATATTCCTGATATTTTATGAAAGATGATATGTTGATGATTAAGTTGTGTTCATTTTTGTGAAAATAAAAAATGGGAAATGTAAACTTTCGAACTCATAAC
Organism: Camellia sinensis; assembly: GCF_004153795.1. Classification (NCBI taxonomy): domain Eukaryota; kingdom Viridiplantae; phylum Streptophyta; class Magnoliopsida; order Ericales; family Theaceae; genus Camellia; species Camellia sinensis. The sequence goes on along the minus strand of NW_021025943.1, from coordinate 2,629,916 downwards.
CTTGAAAATATTACTCTTGGGCATATTTCATAATTTTTGATGTAAATATCATGTTGGTTAGGTAATTTTAGAAAAAAGTTGTGAAATTGTTATTGGTAGAAAATTTGGAAAAAATATTACCTCTTGAAGTTGGCATGAAAAATAGTTATGTTTGAGGGATAAGGCATGTGAGGTTAAGTTGGGTGTTATTAATTTGGAAGATGGTGAAAATAATGGACTTACTAATTTGATGAATTAAATTAGTTTGGTTAATATTTTAAATCCTTCGCAATTAAAGGGGTGTTATTGGGTTTTTTTAATTCATAACTTTAATATTATGAGATTAAAAGTGACGAAGTTGACCAAGTATGAGATTTGGAGAAATAAGCGAGATGGAGTTGATGTGGTATGGTGTTGGGTTCTTAGTTTTACTAGTTGAGTAATGTTATAATAATAATTTCATACTTCAAAACTTTTATGAGATATTTGAATTATTTAGCGGTTTTTGACAAGAAAAGAATAGAATGTGATTTTAGCTCGTTTGGAGCAAATGGATGAATTAAATTAAAAAAAAAAAGAGTTATGAAAACTTTTATTTATTTATTATTTTTTCTTGGTTTAATTCGATGGGATGGATGTTGATAATTGGAAAGTGAACACTCGTGTTATATTTTATAATTATAGTCAAGAGGAGATTTTGATATAATTGATTAAGTGTTGGAATATTCACTTATGCTTAGTGAGAATTATGATTGAACTTGAAAATCTTGATATTTCACTTGCATGAGGAAAATGGGAATTTGATTCTATTTAATGTTTGGGATGGGGATTGTAATTACATTTCATTGATAAAGTGTGTGAATTAGAAATTGATGAAACCTTGAACCCACCTTGGTGTTATATGTTATTGCTAATGATGAACCTATTGTTTAAAAGTTTTGATTTTGCTAACCGATAGAGGATTTCCATTCTGGTAGTTAAATGAAATTCTTGGAAAGATAAGAAAATGTTGTCGAGTTTGTTGTGTATAAAGAATGTTGTTGAGTTGTTGTGTATAAAGAATGTTGTTGAGTTGTCTTGAAAAGACTAAGTTGGAAGTTGTTGATTTACATGTGGTAAATACATGAACATTGACATTATTAAATTATCTTTTGGGATGGTATCATGGTATTACATATACAGAGATACAGAAATTGATCACAATGGAGCATTGTGTGGTGGAATTGAAATTGGAACTATTCTAATGCATTGTTACATATTGCATTGCCATTTCATTTTATTGTTATCATGGATTTCAAATTGCAATTGAAAACTATTGTTTTGAGAAAGGAATAGTTTTTGTGAAACAAGATTATTTGGATTTGTTTTGGGTAAATACATTGGTAAGTTCGAATAGGGGGTGTAGTTTGATATTGGTTTAAGTTGGCCTGAGTGTTCATGGTGAAAGACCAAAAACATGCGCGGAGGAGGTATCACTGTCCTTTCGGTGAGAGACCGGTAAAGTAGAGATTTGGTAGTGTTTGATATGCCTACTTGCAAACACCAGCCTAGGGATTACCTGTGTCATGCCCCAATTTTTAATTACTCGGAAACATTACCAAAGCCTGTAATTTAGGTCCTTTTTTTTTTTTATACATATATAAACATCTATTACACTTGAGTAATAGAAATACAATAATACATGTTCTCTCTCACAATGAATATTACATTGACAACCATACATGCCAATCTCCTACTGTGCTACAAATAAATAAATACAAATACAAAATCCACTTCCTTTGCATCCACTATGAAGTTATACAAATGAACTCAAGAACTCCATAAATCTTCAATCAAATAATCCAAACTTTCTTCCTGTAAAAAGATAAAACAACAACGAGGTGAGCACTAATGCCTAATAGGAATCTCATAGTTCTCAATCAATAACTAACACACAGATAGAAATGATCATGCGTGCAGGGTGATACCATATAGTAGAGTGACGTTTATAATTTCAAAATACCATAAGTAGAGTACTTTTTCCCAACAACTATATGAATACTTTCAAGAAAAACCTTCAGCCATTAAAATCATCCCTTAACTTTAGGAAACCATAGATCCTTGTGAAACAAACATATTTAAGAAACAACATCATTTAAAAGTTATTAACCAATTCCCAAGATATTTCTTATTTAATTTCCATTTTTAATGCTCCTCTCTTCTTTTCATTCCTCTTTTCTACTTTTTATTTTTAATTTAAATCCCCATAACTTCAAATTCAGGTTCCTTTTTGACTCGCCAACACTTCTCCTATACTCAATTCACATCGTTAATTACACCTGCAAGGTTTCATTTCAAGATAACACAATATTAATAACCCCTTTCAATCCAATCCTTTATTTAATTATAGAACAACGCTCACAATTTACTTTTATTAACACAATTACTTCATTAAGTTTACCATCATAGTATATAATCCTCGTATCTATTTTTGGTTTCCATTCTTTACAAATAATGCCAATGCACATTTCCTCTTTAAACCAAATTACACATCAATATGTAATTTCACAAATTCATCACAAGCCACAAATAACATCGTCAACTCAACACATTTGTCAATACATGTCTCGACACAATCCACCTTTTGTCGACTTACTACGGCGGGATAGCGGGCACCCAATTCATAACAATTTCCACCTTTCGCCGGCTACTATACGGCGGAAAGTGAACTCCCAAAATATTTTCGAAAACCATCCATTTTTATAATTAATTTCCACATCACATGTCACAAACACCCCCCACATTTACTGGCCACCAAGCACAGTAAGGCAAGTGGGCACCTCTTAAGTTTAGAAAACCTCCACATTTACCGGCCACCAAGCACGGAGGGGCAATGTCATGGCCGGAACCCGCCCCCATGGGTTAAGGACATAACCGCCAGTAATCACGAGATTACCTATGAACTCAAACCAAATAAGACATAACTCATCAGAGTAAAGGGGCCAAACGAAAGCAAATGGTGTTCATTCTCATGAAGCTCAACTAAAACCATGCTTGCATGTATGATCCAACCCACAATCTTTCATATTTCACATATTACATGGTAGATTATGTAATTTCATAGGAATTCTCTACATGCATGCACATATGGACTTCAATCTCAACTTAATCAACTCAATTCATGATCTAACTCATTCTTTATCATCATGCAACTTTGAATTTACAAAGTTACAAACTAAAATCCATGAATTTACTTACCTAGAGGCTCAAATCTTCCAAACTATGGTTAATTCTTGAGTTCAAACTCCAATTCTCAAGCCTTGAGCCAAACTTGCACAATTCTTCCTCTTTCCCTCTCTAGCCAACCCTCTCTCTCTCTCCTTATAGTAATTTCAACCAAAATGAATAAAAAGAGAGGAGTTGAGTGCATAGTGCTCCACTTATATAAGTTCCCTTAATTACATTTGCAATATTAAATAATTGAGCACTATATCATTAATTTAATCTAATTAATCTGATCTGAAGCAATTTTCAATTAAATTTCATCGTAGGTTCTAAAAATTATGCCAATCACAATGGCGTAATCAATTTCGGGTTCCGCGGCCAATAGGGCCTTCAATTTAAATTCCAAAGTAGATAATCAAACAGATATTTCTACGGTGAAGAGATAGAAATTCAAAACCACATATTTTCACATAAATGGCACACAAAATCATATCAAACACATAATCACATTCATAATAAAGACCAATTAGCATAATACGGAACAGGGTTATCACAGTCTTCCCCCCTTTAGGAAGTTTGGTCCTCCAAACTTGTTTTACCTTCGTTGGGAAACAAATGTGGATAACGTAGTCGCATTTCATACTCTTTTTCCCATGTGGCATCCGTCCTATAGTGTTCTTTCCACTCTACTTTCACCATTGGGATGGACTTGCTCCTCAATTGTTTCACTTGCCGGTCGATGATTCGTTCCGGCCATTTGGCGTACTCCATATTTTCATCAAGAGCTACCCGGTGATAATCAATCACATGAAACGGGTCTCGGAGATAACCCCTCAACAACGACACATGAAACACATTATGGATTTGCTTGAATCCCGATGGCAAAGAAACTCGATAAGCAACTGGGCCAAGCCTTTCTAGAATTTGAAACGGCCCAATGTAACGGGGCGACAACTTACCCTTCTTTCCAAATCTGACTTGGCCTTTCATTGGAGTCATGCGAATGAACACATGGTCACCAAGCTCATACTCAAGAAGTCTTCTTCGAACATCTGCATAATTCTTTTGTCGGTCCTGAGCTGTTTTGAGCCTCTGTTGAATGGTTTTGATCTCCTCAGAAGTGTCTTGCACAATTTCAGGCCCAAGTAAAGCTCTATCCCCGACTTCTATCCAACAAATTGGTGATCTACACCTTCTACCATACAAAGCCTCGTATGGTGCCATACCGATGCTGGAGTGGAAGCTGTTATTGTATGCAAACTCTGCTAGTGGCAAATAGTCTTCCTAACTCCCCTGAAAATCTAAGGTACACATTCTCAGCATATCCTCTAACGTCTGTATAGTCCGTTCTGATTGCCCATCTGTCTGGGGGTGGAATGCGGTACTGAACCTCAGTTCTGTCCCCATAGCTTTCTGCAAACTCTTCCACAACCTAGATACAAATTTCGAATCTCTATCCGATACAATAGATACCGAAACTCCGTATAAACAGACAATTTCATCAACATATATAGTAACCAGTCTATAAGCATCAAATGTAGTTCTAATAGGTAGAAAGTGTGCAGATTTAGTCAGTCTATCAACTACAACCCAAATAGAATCCATACCTCGAGGAGTCCGAGGTAGACCAACAACAAAATTCATAGTCACATGCTCCCACTTCCATTCAAGAATAGGGAGAGGTTGAAGTAGACCGTCTGGTTTCTGATGTTCAGCTTTGACTTGTTGACATTAAAGATACTTGGACACATATTCTGTAATTTTTTTTCTTCATTTTAGGCCACCAATAGCTTTGTTTCAAATCCTGATACATTTTATTGTTACCCGGATGCATAGCAAACACTGATTTATGGGCTTCATCTAAAACCCTTTTCTTTAGTTCTAGAATATCTAGGATACACATTCGGTTTTGAAATCTCAACACTTCACCTTCCATGCTGAACTCTGCTTTCGGACTTGTCTCAAATTCGTCAATCACTTTCTTGAGGAATTTATCCTCTTTTTGTTTCTGTTTAATCTCATCAATGATCGCTGGTTCAGTTGAAATAACGGCTATCAACCCGCCCTGTTCACATAATACCACTTCAATTTTAGACTTCTCAAAATCTCGCAAGATCTCTTTCTGTTCAGTAAGAAAACAAGCCATACTCCCTATCGACTTTCTGCTTAGGGCATCAGCAACTGTATTAGCTTTCCTGGGGTGATATTGGATTTCAAGGTCGTAATCCTTTATCAATTCAAGCCATCTACTCTGCCACATATTGAGCTCTTTCTATGTAAAGAAGTATTTTAGGCTCTTGTGATCTGTGTAGACTTCACATTTTGCCCCATACAAATAATGCCGCCAGATTTTCAAAGCAAAAACAACCGTGGCCAATTCTAAATCACGTGTCGAGTAGTTCTTCTCATGTGGCCTCAACTGTCAAGAGGCGTAGGCAATTACCCTTTCATTCTGCATTAGTACACAGCCCAAACCTTTATAAGATGCATCACTGAAAATTACAAAGTTTTCCGTACCTGTGGGCAATGTCAATACTGGTGCAGTGGTCAGTCTCGTTTTTAGTTCATGAAAGGCAGATTCTCTTTCGTCATTCCATTCAAATGGTTGCCCTTTGCGTGCCAGTTGGGTAAGAGGTACAGCGATCCTTGAAAAGTCTTTCACAAATCTCTTGTAATAAACGGTTAAGCCCATGAAACTGCGGACTTCTGTCACATTTGTCGGTGTAGGCCAATTCACAATTGCCTCTATTTTCTGTGGGTCAACTGAAATCCCTTCCTTGTTGATCACATGCCCTTAAAAGATAACTTCATCCAACCAAAATTCACATTTCTTTAGTTTGGCAATTAATTTCTTTTCCCTAAGTGTTTGCAGGACAGTTCTCAAATGATGTTCATGTTCAAGTCTATTCTTGGAGTATATCAAAATGTCATCAATAAAAACCACAACAAATTCGTCAAGGTAGGTTTTAAAAATTTGGTTCATTAAGTCTATAAACGCTGCTGGAGCATTAGTCACTCCAAATGGTATAACAAGAAATTCAAAACGACCATACCTTATTCTGAATGCGGTTTTCTCAACATCCTCTGCCTTTACTTTCAACTGGTGGTACCCGGACCTCAAATCAATTTTGGAAAACACTTGTGATCCCTGCAACTGATCAAACAGGTCATCAATACGAGGTAGGGGATATTTTTTATTTATTGTTACCTTGTTCAACTCTCGATAGTCGATACACAAACGTAAGGTTCCATCTTTCTTTTTCACAAACAACACAGGTGCACCCCATGGCGAAGTGCTAGGTCGGATAAACCCTTGTCAAGAAGGTCTTGCAACTGTTCTTTCAGTTCTTTCATTTCAGCAGTAGCCATTCTGTATGGAGTTTTGGAAATAGGCTGGGTGCCTAGCATAATCTTAATTGTAAACTCTATCTCCCTGTCCACCAATTCCCCTGGTAATTCGTTTGGAAACACATTTGGAAATTCTCTAACAATAGGGATACTATTCAATTTAACATTCACAGATTGTTCAGACAACACATAACACAAATAACCATGGTACCCTTTCCTGATCAATTTACATGCCTTCATTGCAGATATTAAATAAGGTGGAGGTACTACCCCGTTACCCACAAACACAATTTCTTCCCATTCTGGTGGTCTAAACACAACCCGTTTTGTCACACAATCAATGGTGGCATAATATTTAGTTAACCAATCCATGCCCAGAATTACATCAAAGTGCCTAAAGTTCAAGGGCAACAAATCCACATATAGAATGGCATTCCCAACACGCATGTCTCAAAAACGATATACAGATTCAAACAATACAGATTTCCCAGATGGAGCAGATACACATAGCAGACATGACAATAATTCTAGAGGTCTACTCAGCCTAGATGCAAATGCACATGTTACAAAAGAGTGTGTTGATCCGGAGTCAATTAACACAAAAGCATCTTGATTACATATAGAAATAGTACCTGAGACAACTGTGCTAGCATTCTGCGTATCGCCCAGAACAAGTGTGAAAACTCTCTCTTACCTCACGGTGTCCCCGGTGGTAGTAGATCTCACAGTATTTCCCTGCTTCGGGATTGATGCAGTTGAGCTAGCAGCTAACTTTCCACCATTCTGATTACAATCTCTGGCCATATGCCTTTGTTTACCACATTTAAAACAGGCCCCTGACACACGGTAACAAACCCCACGATGCCTTTTACTACAAATATTGCACATAGGAGATGTATCTCGGGAAGAATTCGAAGTACTTGAGGAGCCAGTGTTTTGCTTTTTCGAAAATTTCTTCTTTGAAAAGAAGCCTTGCCTTTTGTTGCCTTTCCAGTCGGTTATTGGTTTAGTTTGTCTAGCTATATTAGCTTCCGATATTATGACCCTGTCTAGCACCCTAACATAATTTTCCAGCTTCACGGCATTCACCCTTTCTAAAATGTCGCTTCGAAGCCCACTGTAACAACCCTCGCTACTGTTTACCGATAAACTACTGATTACCGTTAAACTGAACTGATTATGACTGATAAGTGAACTAAATAAACTACTGAACTGACTGACTGAAATTGAAACTAAATTGACTGAGTATATCTGTTCAATTGTATGTCTATCTGTTTGATTGTTTGACTATCTGTTTGTGTTTTTATGTTTAAACTATTAATTGAAGGCCTTATCGGCGGCCGAACCGGAAATCGATTAGTGTTTTATGATCATCGTAATTTATGTGATTTTATAGTGTATTTATCTGAAAATTGATTAGGTATGATTAAATTAGATTAAAATGAGCTTAATTGCATAGTTGGCCTTATTTACCATTTTGCCACCATTAGTGGGCCACTAGCTTAACACCTGTGAGAGCTTTACACTTGATCAAAACACAACTCCTTCAGCCCTTTTTCTTGAGCCTTAGCCGACCAAGAGAGAAGAGAGGGAGAGAGTGAGAGAAATTGGATTCCATCTTGAGTTTTGCTTGCTAATTGAAGAATTGAAGGTTGATTGTTAAATTGAGCTTGTACATCTTGAACTACAAGACCTAAGGTAGATTCATTGCCTCTTATGTATGTTTTGAATTGATTCTTGCATGGTTTTGAGCAAGTTGAAGTCTAGAGCTAAGTTATGGCTCTTAATGGTTGAATTTTAGCTTAATTCATGCATGCATGCCTATACTATTGAATTTTGAGTTGATTCCATGGAGAATTGTCAGATGCATGCTCATAGTTATGTTAAGTCCATGTTTTCATCTGGTTTTTGGAACAATTGGCTCCTTAGAGCATCAAAATGAAGCTTTGAAATGATTTAAATCCATGCATGTCATGTTTCTTGCATGTTCATGAAAATTGGTTTCAAATTGAGTTTATTTGAAACACCCTTGGGCTTTGATTTTGCAAATTGAGCTTTGAATCATGTTAAAGTATGAGTTTTGATATGTTTTCTGGAAAATTGGCCCAAGAGGATCGAAATTTATGTTTTAAAACTTGGTTTTGAGCTTGAGGTTCAAATTTGGAAATTCCAGAATTTGGAGTCATGCTCGAGCGGGGTGACTGGCGCTCGAGCGTGGAAATCGTGCTCCCAGCATTTTTGTTCTGTTTTGAAGTCCGCTCGAGCAGATTAATTGACGCTCGAGCGGGACATTGTGTCTCATGCTCGAGCGGGTGTCGAGCGCCCAATCGAGCGTGATTTTCGCCTATCCAGCACTTTTGTTCTGTTTTGCAGAACGCTCGAGCGGGTAAGCCTACGCTTGAGCGGAAACCTTTGTCTGCATGTCCGCTCGAGTGGAGTAACCTACACTCGAGCGTGACCCCTATTTTCTGAAAATGCTTTTAAAGTGCATCTTTGCATCCTCATCCCATTCTAGGCATTCTTAGGCCTAGTTTAAGGCATCTTAATGAGGATATAGATGTAGAACACACCGAGGCAAATTAGGGATTAAGTTATTATCTCTTCCGACCGTGTAGCTTAGTGTGTGTTCAATCTGTTAACTGTGTAGGACTGGCTTTTCGAGGAGACAATCTAGCCTTACTGTAGCCCAGAACTCTGTGAGTAACATCTGTGTAAAGATATGTTCAAAATGATTATCTTCTGAACAATTGAGCTGTACTGCTTTCTAAACTGATTACTGTTAGCTGAATAAATGTATGTCCTATATTCTGAACTGTATTGTGGCATCCTTGGTAACAACTGTTTACTGATACTGTTACAGAGATCTCTGTCAGTTTCCTCGTTGGAACCACTACTGTTACTGACTGATGGCCATTATTTACTGCTCGGTCTTTTAAGACCTACTGTTTATTGTACTGTCATGCTAATGGATGTACCACATATGACTGTATCGACTGAACGACTGAAATACTGATGTAAAGAACTATTTTCATTACTGTAAGGACATTCATTCTTAACCCCTTTTCGCATTGTGTTATTCACTGGGCTTTAGCTCACTGCTCATATATATATGTAGGTGTACAGGCACCAGACCGCAGCTAGAAGCGTCGGGGTAAACTCCAGTTTTGTCAAGCCAACCTATGTGCCTCAATGCGAGGTTCCGAGCCTGTCAAGTTACGGCTTAGGGGTGTTTTTAATTTCCCCGTCTGTCTCTGTATTTGTTTTGCATAACTGTATAGACTGTTACTGTACTGTTTAATAGGGATTAGGTCCCTGACTGAATGATTGTATATATGTACATATTGTTTTGTCTGGCTGTATATATATTTGAATGAAAAGCCTTTTTGCATGCAGATTATCACAGCTCATTGGACATTATTTATTTACTGTATTGGCTTCCGCCAGCCCCTGTACTCTGTATTACTGTATTGGACAAATAACTACTTCAAAATATCTTTATGAAGATATTACTCACAGTGTTCTGCCGGTGGATTCACCCTTGAGCTTGACCCTACATATTACATAGCACACATGGGTCACAAATGATTAAATCTGTTTCTTAACTCATACTTCCCTCTGAGGCTTCTTTCTTATTCTTTTAATTCATTCATAATGCTCAATATATGCCTAAGAGTACTTAGAAATGAAAGAGAACGGAAAATGAGACACATAACACCTTTACAAATTTTTTGAAATAGGGGTCCCGGCTCGAGCGTGGACTTTCTCGCTCGAGCGGACCCATTAGGTCTGCAAAAGTACTGGTTACGTCATTTTTATGCTCGAGTGAGAATTCGGGCGCTCGAGCTGAAAGTCTCACTACATGGCTCTCCTGCTCGAGCGTGAATATCCCCGCTCGAGCGGGCATCCATGCCTGCAAAACTTCTGGGAGCTCACATTTCCCGCTCAAGCGGCGTCTTCCCCGCTCGAGCGGACATGCCAAATTCTGGAAAATCCAGAATTGTTCTTGAGATTCAGACTTGCATTCAAATCAAAATATCTGGCCAATTATGACTCAAATTTAACACATACATTCACTAACATGATCCAACACCAATTCATTACATTATGAAGCTCAATTTCATTAATTGATCACATGCATGTCCCAAATTACACCAAACTTATTTCCAACATAACAATTTCATGTATTCAAAACTCATACTCTTATGAATTTTGCATGCATGTGAGATATAGCTCTCATTCTCAATTTAAATGATGAAGAGATGATCAAAGCATGAACTTCAATCAAAGATTCAACATGGATCATGTATTTCAAACTCAAACACACAAATTCATGGCAATTTCCTACATGCATGTGTACATTGACTTCCAATTCATCAAAACCAACTCAATTCATGTTCTTTATCATCATTCAACTTTGAATTCACAAAGTTACAAACTAAAATCCATGAATTTACTCACCTAGAGGCTCAAATCTTCCAAACTATGGTTAATTCTTGAGTTCAACCTCCAATTCTCAAGCCTTGAGCCAAACTTGCACAATTCTTCCTCTTTCCCTCTTTAGCCGACCCTCTCTCTCTCTCCTTAGAGTAATTTCAACCAAAATGAATAAAAAGAGAGGAGTTGAGTGTATAGTGCTCCACTTATATAAGTTCCCTTAATTACATTTGCAATATTAAATAATGGAGCACTATATCATTAATTTAATCTAATTAATCTGATCCAAATCAATTTTCAATTAAATTTCACCGTAGGTTCTAAAAATTATGCCAATCACAATGGTGTAATCAATTTCGGATTCCGCTGCTGATAGGGCCTTCAATTTAAATTTCAAAGCAGATAATCAAACAGATATTCCTACGGTGAACAGATAGAAATTCAAAACCACATATGTTCACATAAATGGCACACAAAATCATATCAAACACATAATCACATTCATAATAAGGACCAATTAGCATAATACGGAACAGGGTTATCACAGGCAATTGGACACCCATTTCATTCTTAAAACATCTCCACATTTTCCGGCCATTAAGCACGGAAGGGCAATTGGACACCTATCAATCATTGTAACTTTTCTCCCACATTTACTGGCCTACAAGCACGGAAGGCAATTGGGCACCTTTACCAACATACCGATAACATCCCCACATTTTCCGGCCTACAAGCACGAAAAGGCAATTGGGCACCTCAACACACACACACAACACATTTCAAAATAATCAATTTTTAATTAACTCAACACACTCAACCCAACTCAACATGACCCAACACAACTCAACTCAAACTCAATACACCCAACACAACTCAACTCAACACCATTCAACATGATTCAAACACAAATCATCATAGTCCAACACAATTCAATTCAACATTATTCAATAGAACTCAACATCATCAACACAATTCAACATAATTAACACTATTCAACATAATCAACATAGTTCAACATAATTCAAGGTGAACTCTTAAACCTTTGTTTCATCATTTCACCCTAAGGCCCATGTCATCCATATCATTAACAAATCATTTCCCCAATTTTCCTTTCACATTTTTGCATGATTTACAATGCCCATAACAAGGTTCATTCTCTAATTTTTAACATAATTTCCAAACATTCCCAAAATTCAATTAAATTTGTATATATACAATTCAATACCTCAATTTCATGATTCTACTTTCAATTTGGGCAAACTCATTATTTATCATCATGAATCAACTTAGGGTTTTCAAAAAAAATCAAGAATTTCAAGAAAAATTCAAACTTCTTAAACCTTTACTTTTTCTTCCAATTTTCCCCTTGATTATACAGCCTAGGTTCATAATCCATAATCTAAACCCAACAATAAAGCCCCAAACTCTTCAAATCCTAAATCCCCAAATTTCCATAATATAACTCTATATGCGAAAAAAATGTAAATTTTGCATTTATATAATCAAAATACCACAAATCTATCCATTAATGTAAGCGTTGAAGGAGAACTAGAACCCCTACCTGAAGAATCAAGCAAAGGAGCAAGCTTTGACGAGATCCCTCCACAATTTCGAAATTCCAATCGGTAGAACATGATGATCTTCAAGCTTCTTCACTTCTTGGTGAGTGATCTTGGCCAAAACTTAGAAGAATGGTGAGTATTAGGGATCAAAACCCTGGGGTTTTCGGACCTAGGGCAAGAGAAATGAAGAAGGAAAAAGAAATTGCAAAGAATGAGCTAAAAATCACGTTTTTAAGCTTCTGAATTCGGGCAGTTTGCTCGAGCGAAGAAAATCTCGCTCGAGCGAGCATGCTTCCAGCACAGACACATAAAATTTAAATAGGTGTAACTCTCTTGTTTGGACTCCGTTTTAGGTCGTTCTTGTGTCCAAATTGAAGCCCCAGAAACAAGCTTTCCAATGGCTCTAGCCTCACATTCAAATTCAAAGTATGGAACGAGAAAAGGGCAAAAGAGTGAAGGTTGGTCAAAAACTCAAACTCAAACTTGGGGCTTTTTATCTAATCTTACCCAAATACCTTGTTAAGGCTTCAATCAAGGTTCCAAACATCACCCAAGGGTCCTCAATTATAATATTTAAAGTTCACTTGCCAACCCTTCAATATCGAGAGTCCGACAACCATACAAGTTTTAAGGTGACGGGCACCACTTTACATCAATCCAATGTGAATTAAAATTCGAGTCATTACAACCTGAGTCGTATCTACCACCCTTGAAATTATATTGAAATTATTGGATTAATATGTTTTTAAATTGGCATTGTGCATAAGATTTTTAAAAAGATGGGAAAAATATTTTGAGCATGACATGGCAAATGCATTCATTTCATAAGACTGTATAAAATGTATTTGATGCTTTGTTAAATGTCATTATGAATTGTTTGACTATTTGATTCAATTGACAAATGGGTAATTGAATGAATTGGAAGGGATGTCATGTTGCTATTGAAGTATGTTTATTTATTTAAGTTAATTGGTTGTGGTTAATTATATAAATTGGATTTAAGAGATTATGTAAATGAATAATATAGTTTTGACATGATATAATTTCACGTATATGCATGATTATTTTGGTACCCGCATATCTTCTAACGTTATAATATCAGATTGTTTGGTGAGCTAGTGGTTGCTCACCCCCTGCCTGTATATGTGTACATGGAATGCTTTTCGGATTTGAAGATCAAACAATGGATTTTACCATTTCATAAGTGTAATGTAGTGATAGATTGTACTACTTCATTTGTTTGATTGGCTATGTGCTATCTTTTTTGTAAAGAGTAGTGTCCTCTCTTTTATTGTAAGCCTAAGGGCATTTCTTTTATTCATATGTAAATGTCATTGTTGTACCACAAGAGGGAACTTGTATATTTAATTATTCATCATTTCATCCAAGGGTGAATTGTCTATTGTAAATGAACTCAATTAATGAATTTTGGTAATGTTATTCGAGTAATAAAATACGGGGCGTGACAGTTCCAAACACAACCAAGATATTCCAAAACTCAGACTCAATGAGAAATAAGGAGAAACACTATACGAATATATAAACAAGACAAACGAAACCCAGATTCAAAACATTAACGGGTCGGGTCTAAACCAGGAATGCTATATGAATGAGAGAAACAGACATAGAGAGATAAAGGATTGTACTCTGGTAACTATTTTTTATTTAGATCTAATCAGATCTGATATAGATCTATTCATCTCCTTTGTTGGAAACTCATCTCCTTCGCTTGAAACTCATCTACTCATCTCATTCGCTGGAAACTCATATTTGAATAGATTTAAATGGATCGAAGCAAGGAATTTGTGGTAGATGGTTACCTGCGAAACCCAATCAATGATGGTTGCTGGTGGCTGTGTATAGAAAAAGAAAGAAAAGAAGGAAGTCATGATTGCCACATATCAGGAAGAGAAAAATAAAGAGAAGAAGAAAGACACGCAAAACTTTTGAATCTATTCAAAAGAGTTTGGAATTGAATAGAATACACTGCTTCAAAAAAGACTTACGAATAATTTACCCATATAAGAATAAGGCAACTATCTCGTGTCAATTGAGCTCGTCACAATTTGTAGGGCTTCTAATGCGGGCGGCCGAACTTAAGGCCCTCATCCACTGAGATCATTTCATTCCTCATTTAGCCCATCAAAAAGTGTTGTTGTTACTTTTATTTTAGGGAAAAAAAAATGTTTGAAATCCTAAAAAATACGCACAATGATATAGTAAGATATGTATTAATTTTTTATTTATTTATTACACACTTAATAATGGTGGACCCAATGCCTATGCCATATCATTATGGGTGAATTTGTGGGTATAAATGTGTGGGTTTATAGAATTACTCTGGAAAAAATTTAGGATAAAATATAAACGAGAGAAGATTCTTTAGAGAGTGTTGTTGGGCATCCGTGGGCCCACCACGAAACCCACATCGATAATCCGAACTGTTTACTATGTAAAACTTGCCGAGTACTTTATTCCTATAAAAAAATCACGTTGTGATAATATCAATAGTCACTTAATCAAATTACATTTGTATCAACAATTTATTTTAAAAATTTTACTTGCTATTGATATCCAATCAACGTAATTTTTTGCAGGAATAAAGCACTCGACGAGCCCAACCTATTGAATGGTTCAGATCATCAATGTAGGTTCCTTGGTAGTTCCATAGAGGCCCAACAATACTCTCCAGTCCCATTTGGACTGGAGAGAAGCCTTCTCCAATACAAACACATCAATTAAGATTTACCTAAAATACATATTGCATCATGTAATTTTGAAAATTATAAATACCTTTTGTTAGAATTTTTTATTTAACAAAATTAACAAAATGATTGAAATTTCTAACTACTCTAATTTTTTGCAGGAATAAAATTATTTAAATCATTATTAAAATATATTTCTGACATCATTAAAAAAATTTAATTGACATGATAATTTATTATGAGATTAGAAACTTAAAGGGGCAAGATGTAATTTTCAAAACTGAAGAGGCAGTCTATATTTTAAGAAAACTTCAGGGGTTGAATTTGTAATTTTTTCAAAAATTTATCCATACATAAAATTGATACAAAAAATACAGTAAGAATGATATGGTAGTTGCATTGTTGTAAATATAAGTTATCTTTATGGGTATTTTCTTTTCAAGTGGAAGGTCACCATCACGTCGAGTTCATATTTGCTAATGTTGAACATCTTAATTTCACAAGGAAAGTTGGAGTATTATAAGACTAATATGTACTCATATTAATGGTTAGAATCATTCATCTCATAACACAAGCTAAAAAAAACATGCAAGCAAAAAATTAGGTTGGTTAGACATAATAATCACATGATCAACTCACATATATTATAACAGATGGATGGTCTATTCTTAAAAATATATAGATCGTATAAATAAAATGATATAATAGTATGAAAATCAATGTGGAATCAACTTGATCTTTTGTACGGATAATTTCCTTAATTAGTTATATAAAATGAATGGTTTAAATCACTGAAGTGAGTCCAAGTTAATTTGATAATGAGTCAACTTCACAGTGAAGTTGAGATCTTCAACTTTAACAAATCTAGACTCTTATAACGTCGCATCATTATGTATGAAATTATTATAAATATAAGTCATCTTTATGAGTGTAGTCTGGTAAATAAGTCATCTTTTTTCCTTTCATACTTGAAATTACAATCCTCAGCCCCTCTCAATATTAAGAATTTATCAATTTTGTCAGATTAAATATTCACCGTATGTGTAGTCTGGTAAATAAAATTTATAATCAAACATAAGATTGTGAGTCCATAGACTAACAATCTTAATCTTATGCCATAATCCTTGTAATCAAACATGCTCTAAGGGTAGTACTCATTAACGAAACCCTTAGGCCTTGTTTGTTTGGCCTCATAGGATAAAAGAGATTAAGAGTACGGTGAGATTGAGTAAGGGGACAATTAGTGTAGTGGTATTAGGTTGGAGATGTTGGATAAAAAGCGTTTGTTTGAACGCCACCGGATTATTAATACTTCAGATAGTATTAATATATAAAATTAATATTTTTAAAATTTTCCATTAATATAAATTGTGTAAAAATCATTTAAAAATTCATACAAAAAATCATAAATTTTTGGTATTTATTTAAAAAAATAAATATTTCTTTCACAAATAAATTATTTTAAAAAAAATAATATTAAAAATATTTTAATCCATCATATTTAATAAACTAACTAATATAACATTTGGAAAAAAAAAAAATTCAGGCGTATTCAGTCTCTGAGCCTGGGGTTTGGATTTTCTATCCCATTTCATCTAAGGGAAAGCTAATATGTATGTAATGCCCGCAAAAAAAAATTGATCTTTGATATATCTAGATTAACTCATAGGCATAATCTAAATCTTATTACTTCTGATTATTACATACAAGGACATTGAACAATATAGACATTTCAATAGTCAACATTCATACTAAATCACCATTTTTCTATTAACGATATCTAACATGAGATTTCACAAAAGGGAGACCACTTGCATTAATACATTCATCATCCTTAAGATATGAATTTTTTTTTGTTTATAACATGTGATAATAACAAGTTAAAGCAACAAAATACAAATTAATGCCTTAATGGCTACAAGTTCCAAGGCTTTGCTGGTTACAACAAAATGGTTTTCAAACCCATACATAGATAGCCCTTGGCTTGCAAAGAAAACAAAAAAAATAAATAATTGAGCCTTGTGCTTCAAAAGATCCTCCACGCCTTCACTTTGGCGGAGGCACACCACAATCACCTGAAAAATGGTTTCCACTAAGGAATGAGCATAAAGCCCAACAGAGATAATCTAAATAAAGTGCATGCAGTTTAACAATAACATGAGGTGCAATCCATATGAGATGCCAATGCCAAAAATCATAGGTTTTCTCATTTTGAAACTCTCATGCCATGCACTTGTTCAAAAGCATAACTAATTCAATTATCCATTTCATAGAACAAGGGGCGGTAAATATGACACTGGTAATCCCTAGGCTGGTGTCTACAAGTAGGCATAACTAGTGCTACCAAAACCCCACTTTACCGGTGACTAACTGGAAGGGACGTGGTACCTCCTCCGTGCATGTTTTCGGTCTTTCACCCCAGACACTCAGGCCAACTTAATCAATTCCAATCTACACCCCCTATTCGGTCTTACCAAACGTATTTACCCCATAACTTAACACATTTCAAATATTATCAATGAATTAATTTAAAAAAAAATCAATTTCTCAAATCCAATGCAAGAATTAAATCATGAGATTATGCAATGTTCAATGTCATGCATGAATTTGCAAATATTTCAACTTACTTATTTCAAATGCAACTTCTACAATAATCAATACAACCCTCCACAGTTTTCCAAACAATTATATCTATACAAAATATAAATTTTAGGAGACAAATATGTTATAGCGATCCTGGTTTTACCCCGACTTTCATTGTGTTCCGAACTCGGATTCCGTGATTGTATGTTGTTGTCTATGTCTTGTTTCCTTCCTTTATCTCTTTGTATTTGAGTTTTGGATTATGTTGGACATGTTTGGAACAGGTTAGTTGTTAGTTGGTCTAGAATGTTGTTGCAAATATGACTCATCATCTCATGTTTTCAATCATTTCAACATAAGGGTAACAATCACATGTTCAATCTCCTTTTTTCCAACTCAATCAAGAATTATAATATTCTTCCAAAAATTTCATTAATTATCCCTTTTATTGAAACTTAAGAATTCACCAAGAATTTTCATAATGCAGCAAAAAAAAAAAAAAAAATAAATAAATAAATAAAATTAACATAAGTTTCTTTCAACATTTCTCAATACCACGACATGATAAATATTTTTTATCCTTCCCAAGAGTTCAATACTTTTAAATTAAACAATTTCTAAAAGGAATCTCAATAATCTCCACTATTCTCAACAACATTCTCATCAATCTCACTTCCTTTGAACACCTACTTTCACATTCTCATTTGCTTAATAAACACATACTTTCAACACCTATAAATTTCTCATAAGTTTAGCCAAACATCTAAATTTTTGACATTTCAAGTTTCTAGGGTTTTTTCAAAATTTAGGGATTTCTTATTTTAAAAATGAATTTGTCAAATTCTTGGATCCCATAACACCCACATTTAACAAGTTGAAAACTTAAAACAATATATATATATATATATATTTGAGAATCTTCCCCTTTTTTGTACATTAAACATATTTTTAATAAAAACCCTAATCCCTTACCATAAGTACACATAATAAAGCTAAAACACTTACACAATGTTTAGAAAATTCCTATCTCAAAGCTTATGAGAGAAAATGAATGAAAACCCCAGAATTCGACGTTGCCGAAATTCGATCTCCACCGGTCAAAATGAAATCTTTGAAGTGTTTTCAATTTGACCTTAAGAACTATGGTCAAAAACTCAATGGATCTTTCTAGATCAAGAAAAGAATTAAGGGTTTGTGGTGGTGTTTAGAGAAAGATGAGAGAAATGAGGGAGTAAAGAGAGAGAGAGAGAGAGAGAGAGAGAGAGAGAGAGATATGCTCTCTGCCAAGAACAAAAAAGAATCAAGTAAAAAGGAAGGGGGAGCTCCCCCCACGTGGCTGCTCTACTTTTCTTTTTCTTTTTTTTATTTTTTATTTTTAAAATCAATACATTTCTACCTATACATACACATCTATACATATATATATATATATATATCAATAAAAAAAATACATTTCAACATCATTATAATATTTTGTAATATAAATGACATCAATGATATAATATTTTATCACCTCAAAATACATTTCATTTGATGATACACACCATAAATATTTGTAACGCTCTCAAGATTATAAAGTAAATAATAATAGTAACAACAATAATACATGATTCAATCAATTGAGTCCAAAATGAATGGAGTTTAATAATTTAAAATAAATCTCCAGCTAAGATTAAAGTATAAATCAATTTTAAAAGACTTAAAATGGTCCCCACCATTCACAGAATTAAACATGAACCAAAATGATTAAGTATGGGCTAATCAAATGAATCCCAAAAATTAAATTTATATCTTATTTATTACTCAAGACCTAAGAATTACTATAACTAAAACTATAAAAAAAAAAAAAAATTCCAAACGAGCCTTACGAAGTCGAAATCAACAAATAATATAATTTGTTTTCACTAATTTAAATAGAATGGTTCACGACACCACAACAATAATAATAAAAGCAAAATTCAATTTGATTCAACTCGTTACAACCTTCCCCCCTTAAGGAATTTCATCCTCGAAATTCGCCTTGATGAAAAGAATAATGGAATTTACTCTTAACATAATCCCTTGAGCCTTAAACTCTCAATAGCCATTTTCACATTGAGACATTCTTTCAATACCCCAAACACATACTAGGCTTACTCTCAAGAATTTAACACTCTCTTACCTCCCATTGTAAAAGACACCGTAACCAAAATTGAAACTCTCAAACTGACTTTAATCGTAGAGTTGAAAACACAACAATAACTCTTCAATGATGGTACTACTATTTCTTATAGCTTGAATCAAACTAGAATGACGAATGGTCTAATCCAGTCGGCCCTACAATCGTGGTGACATTTCATTCTAATTACATCCGCAAAATTATTTTACCAATATGAACTAACAAATTTTCAGTAGACTAAAAAAAAAAAACTTCTACACCCACTATCCATGATATTAAGATATACATTGTTCCATAGAAGCCACCCCTCAACTTAAAACCACTCATACTAGAATTTCAACAAACAATTGATAATAAGAGGGAAAAAAAATGTAGGTGATTCTTGCAACATATAAGGGGTTAATTAAAATTTGTCAAACTCACAATTAGAATACAACCGTACTCGCAATCTCACTTGAACACGTTCAAACACACCTACAACATTTGCTTATTCCACACAACTAACTCACCAAGTCACAACAACAAAAGAATCCCACTATTTTAAAGAACACTCAGAAAAGTATTCAGACGTTACACACCGTTAAAGATGACTCACCACAAACAATCTTTTCCATAATCTAGTGCAACAATTTACTTGAAACCAATCCAAAGTGATTATCTCAAGACTTTTAACCATTGAGAACACCCTCTCTTTAAAGATACAATTCAATAATATATTTTGTAATCACAACCATCACACAACAACTAACGTATCTCAATATTAAAACGAATTTACATTAGGTTACCCAATTTGAACAAAACTAACACAAATGATGACTTAAAATACTTCATCCCATTGGAATCTCCATTCATTCCCTAGTACAATCATATTCTTCCCTGAATTATTCCATACATAGAAAAATTCACAAATCACCTTAGCCCCAACTGCTTCGCCTAGAACAACAAGTAACACATAGATGAAACATAATGCGATCACGCCGAACACACTACTCAAAAATTCTAAGCCACAATTTTAACTACCCAACCAAGCAACTTCTGCATTATTTTCGTTTATCTATCCACTCTATTTCTTTCACCCAAGGAACCGACTAACAGTTTACGCAAACTTGTCTACATCCACCCACACAATTTCACTCCAACATAGAATTTACCTAAACGCTCATACAATGCATTTCGGGTCCACATAGAATTCATCAAGACTAGAGACACATTCTAACAATACTAAGGTACTCCCAACAGAAGTTAACTCAAAGCCACTCTCATTCTTTAAAACCCAAGCCATGACACTAACTCCAAAGTGACAACACGATTCTACATCACACTAATATTACGATAACCCACAAGATCAAACCCAAATTGAACAACTCTTACTATACCAACTCACTTATCGACAAGTATTAATACCGCTATTGAGGCCAGTTAGCAGAATATTTTATCTCTCACCCTAGAAGTATCCCAAACCAATTGCAATGAGACACCCGTAAAGATTAACATTGAAACGACTCTAAAATTCCCGAATTGTTAATAAATTGATTAACCTCAAATTACAATGAAATCTCTCTCAAGGAAATTCAATGTACATCACTTGCCAAAAGAAATAATTCTACACTTCTGATTTAGAATTCTAATTAAAATAATCTTTTCAGTACTTCAATCCAATCACTAAGAAATTGCTCCACACCTGAAAAATAAACAATTTAACTTGAGAAGTAATCCACCACAGCTCACCAAGGAACAAAGAAAAAAAAATTGAATCCTCATAACTGCTCATGTCACAATTAACAACACCAACTACCATATTAAACCCACCACGAAAAGCCTACACAACTCAAGACAAAAAGTTATACCAACAAATACTAGTTTTAGTTACTTTGAAATGTTCTATGAAGTCTCTAGCCAACTCACCTCCACCTAAACTTTAAAAGATACAACCACAAGTTACAAAGCCACTCATTCACTCTAAGAAATTTTCTATGTCAACAATAGTCATTCCATAACAATTTCCAAGGCTAACAAAGTAACAAAAGCACTTCATACCAATTTATTCCTCAACGAGAGGTCTGCCGAATAACGTTTTCTAAAGTAATATCACCCAAAAACACGATGAAACAAAATTAAAATAAGGAATCATCCTCTATTAGGAAAAACTAAATACATTTTAATATGAAAACACTTACCACTTAAGGTCGAATACACTCAAATTGAACTCAATGGTAATATTAGACCAACATACCAACAACACGAATTCTCATCACTTATAGCAAAACGAAAGATCAATATAAGGGATTCACAACTCTTACACCAAGGATACAAAACAATCTTACAGCTAAAGGACAAAGGGATACAATATAATCTCCATTTCCATTACATGAACCACGCCATCATGACGTACACCAAATTTAACCCAAAACACTTTCCTATACCTTCCATCTTCGCAATTTCTAACTCATACATAAAAGTAATTGTAAAAGTTAACATTAATCCCTCTCGGTGGGTCAAGCATAAATTCCCATGGAAATACTTAAATTACCACCATACTAAATATCCTAAAGCACTTAGTTTAGAATTATAATATCCTCATAAAGTAATCTTAAAAATTTCCTCTAAGAACATTGGTTGCTAACACAACTCCACAACATCCATCACATCATGTCCCTCCACACTCATTTCTATGTATCAAAACCATTCTAGAAATTATGAGAGAACCAAATTCTTGAGCTTTGATTCAAACGAGAGTGAGTGTTGTTGAAAGAAAGAACAATAGAGAGTTAAACAACTCTCCCTCCCCTCCCTTCACACACTGTTAAACAACACAAAAACACCATTCCAACAAGAATTTCGAATTTTTGAATTTCGAATTGAGAACACACTCCCTAAACTTAAGGGTGATCAAAAGGAAGTTTAGAAATCAAATTCTTTCCTTGGAAGGTGAATTTTGCACACTTTCATTTCCTTGCATTTTTTTTCTTAATTTGAGCTTCTTGCTTTAATTTCATTTCATATTGTAAACTTGTTATAATATAGCTGGGAGTGGTTAGTTAAGCCACTCACATATTCTTTGCTTGTTTCTGTTTTGGTGTTGCAAAAGTAGAAAACAGAGTTTGGCCTGGCCTGATTTCTTCTGGAATTGAATCCAGTAGCCTTCCGACGATGTGCAAAACAGTCTTTGATGTTCTCCGAAGCCCCCTGAAGCTCTTGTTTTCTTTTATTTTAGTTAGAGAGAGTTATGAGGATTTAATTTTGTTATAATATTTTTATTCCATTCATCCCTTATTCGTATTTGTAATATTCAAAATATTGTAATAATTCTCCATCCCGCTTCTTTCTATTCAGCTCTTTAATTTTCTTTCCATATTCTGTGAATATGCATCTTATATTGTCTTGTCACCATATCCATGCTTCGCATTCATGTTTCATGCCTTAAGATGCGGCTAAATTTGCATCCGTGGATTTAATCGATTATTATGTGATTTCGTGCACTACCTCATGTCATGAGATGATTCACATGTCCTATTGTAACACCCCAAAATGACTACCATAATCCCTCCACAATAATAATAGGCGAGAATAATAATAAACTAATTATCTTCCATTAAATCTAATTGGGATTACAAAAGGAAACATATGCAGTATATATTCATGACGCCTAGCCCTGAATATATAGCATGTGTTACAAATAACAGAAAAGAATGGAAGTTAAACAGATAAGAAATGCCCTAAAGGCTTACAACTTTTCAAGATAGTTCTTGGTTACACAAAAGTGGACTTTAGGTCCATTACATTTAAAGCCCTCGGATGTACAAAAATGAATACAACAAAAGAAGCTCTTGCTCTAACTCCTCCTAAGCTACTGCCTTGGCGGAGGAATATCACTAGCATTTGAAAATGGTTTTCCCCAAATAGGGTGAACCAAAGCCCAGTAGAAATAATTTAGCACAAAATATGAATCTTAACAAAGATATAAGGGTGAAATGCATCTACAATGCTCATGACCGAAATGTTTTACATTTTCTTTCCAAAAAAAAAAAAAATGCCATGTTCAGTCTATATCAAAATTCTCAAAGTCTTTCTCTTTGTAATAGAAAATATGAAGAATTCTCAAACCGGTAAAACTTTTCACAGATATTTCGTCTACAGGAAACTGTCAAACGACACCCATGTAAACGTAGTCTATACAAGTACTACTATTGCCATTTTGCACATATTTCGTCCGTGAGAATCGGCACCCATGTATACGCACGTTTTTCAGGACTTTCACCCGACACACACAGGCCAACTTAATTTGCTGATACATACATTTTTCCAACATTCACCCCTTTTTCTCAAAATCATATACATTTACAATGTATTAAATGAGCAACAAATGTTCTGTAACACCTCAAAATAAATATGATAATCCAACACCCAATAGTTTATACAATGTGACATGTATAAATAGTAAGCTTTCATTAATCAAAGTTGATGTACAAAAGTTGACACATGTGATATACATTCATAGATAAGTCCTCTTGAATGTACAACATGTGTTACAAATAAAGATAAGAGATGAAAGCTAAACAAATGTTCACGTGCCCTAAGGGCTTACATTTTTCTAAGACCATGCTTGGTTATAACAAAAGGGATACAAATCCAATACATGTAAAGCCCATGGCTTGAGTCTAATAATACATTGTACAAAAAGAGAGCCTTCAGCTCCAACTCCTCCCAAGCTATTGCCTTGGCAGAGGCATATCACCAAAACCTAAAAATGGTTTTTCCCAAATAGGGTGAGCCAAAACCCAGTAGAAACAATCTAACACAACATATGAATCTTAACAAAGATATATGCGTAACGTGCATATACAATGCCTGTGATAAAAATCATTCATATTCTTCAAGATCATAAAATGCCAAGTTTTATTTCTCAATCCATTTTACTTCAATTCTTTTCAAGTCAATCCATTTCACCTCAACTCATGAGTCAAATTCATTATTTTCTAGACAACTCAACTGAGGCTACAACTCAGTGGTTCTCTATTCAATACAGCCATTACACAAACACTTCAATTTGCCATTTTACGAAAATTTTGTCCACAAGAATCGGCACCCATGTATACGCGCGGCTTTGAGACTTTTACCCAGGACACACAGGCCAACTTAATTCAATGGAGTCTATCCCCTTTCTTCTTCCAAAGATGGAGTACATCCCCTTTCTCCTCCCAAATATCATACATATACAATGTATTAAAACATAGTCATATTCAATGGCAACCGATAAGAGATTAGTTTCAATTTACCTAATCTTCATGCAATTTCTATAACAATCATGGCTATCCCCTACCAATAGCCCCAAAATAGATATTGCTAAATAGATATACAATCTCAAAATAAATAAATTATCTAAATTTCCATTGGTGAGTGATAATATATACCCGACTTCACCATTTATATCAACAGCCATCCAATTTCACATTTACAATACAAATTCCATTTGTTTACACAAAATAAACATATGAAACATTTTAGGACAAACTCATTTTTTCCCAAATGTCAAAATCAACCATTTTTTCACAATACAAACTCATATTCCATCCTATAGCCATTTATAACACATTCACCTAGAAACCCATATTTTATTTTTAAACCCAAACCCTAGGTTTGTCCATAATACTTTAAAATCCCACCATTGTTTACACAACAAGCAATAACTAAGTTAAAAACCATATGATAGTGTAGAAAATCCCTACCTCAAGCTTAGAAGATCAAAGAAGCAAAGGAGAAACTTCAAAGACGCTGAAACCAAACTTTATTCGGCTCAAAATATGGCCCTTGAGATGCTCTGCCTTTTTAACAAAGGCACATGCGTGGATAAACCATTAGGTCTTGTTGAAAATGTAGAGAGAGTGAATTTTAGACAGAGGAGCTCTAGATCTAGGGTTTTTGAAACGTAAAGAGAGAGTGAGATGTGAAAATGTGATGTAAAATGTTACTTTCACGGACTAAAATACGCACAATCCGCTCGAGTGTGAGAAGTGACGCTTGAGCTCCAAGACACAATGAAAAAGACCATCACCACTCGAGCGCAAGAAGTGATGCTCGAGCGCAGAATACACATAACTAGTAGTTTTGCAGACGACAGGCCAACGCACGAGTGCAAGAAAAGGCCACTCGAGCTGAGACCGCTCGGGTGCAGAATACACTCTTCCAGAAGTTTTACAGACCTGCAAAAGTATTGAGAGTTTACAAAGCCCGCTTGAGTGCAAGAAATGCCGCTCGAGCAGAAGAGCAAAATTCTGGGCAACAAAAGTTTGGAAGCCAAGCAACCAACCTGTCCCAAATGCAACCACAACAACCCGATAGACCAATTTAAGGGAAAACAAGGGAAAAAGATATGAACAACAATGCTAAACCATGAAACTCGAGTCCAGAATACAATAAAGGTCGGTTTAAACCAGAATCGTTATAATCTCCCCCTTAAGGAATTTCATCCTCGAAATTACAAATCAAGTTCAAAACCATTTTTAAACCATTTACAGCAATGATAATCTATCAATTCCAACACCGTGACTTATCCATGTGTCATTCATTCCCATCAACGCAATACACAAGTTCCAACATTAAAAGTGCAGTTCATATTTTTCACAAACATATACAATGTTTATAATAAACTCGTGTTTCCAAAACATAAACAACCTATACAATGTTCCATATTTCCAAAACATATACAATGTTTTCACTTTTCATTAACATAACAATAATTCAATACATGCTCAAACATTAACAAATATATTTGGATACTTCTCACGGACTTCCAACTTACATTCCCAAGTTGCTTCCTCAACCTGTGATGTTTCCACAGTACTTTAACCAAGGGAATTGTCTTGCTTCACAAAACTTGGTCCCGAGTATCCAAGACACTCATCGGTCTCTCCTCATATGAGGCATCCTCATCTACCTCTAAGTTGGTCCAATCCAATACGTGTGATGGATTCAGCTCATACTTTTGAAGCATGCTAATATGAAACACATCATGAACCCCAGAAAGCTGTGGCGGCAAAGCCAAATGATATGTTGCCTCTCCGATTCGCTCAAGGATCTCAAAAGGCCCAATGAATTGAGGGGACAATTCCCAGTCTTTCCAAACCACATCAAACCTCTCATAGGCTATATCTTTAGAAAGATATGATCTCCCACCTCAAAAGACAAAGGTCTCCTCCTGCGGTCGGCATAACTTTTCTAGCGACTTTGAGCTGTAACAAACCTCTTACAGATAAGTGCAACTTTCTCCACCATTTTTTGAACCAATTTTGGACCCAGCAAAGGTGCCTCACCCATCTCAGCCCAACACACAGGAGGAGATCTACATAGTCGGCCATACAAGGCCTCAAACGGTGCCATGCCAATACTCGACTGGAAGCTATTGTTATAGGCAAACTCCACTAAGGGCAAGTGCCTCTCCCACGACCTCTTAAAGTTAAGTACACAACCTCGAAGCATATCCTCAAGGATCTGGATAGTATGCTCGGACTGCCAGTTAGTTTGAGGATGTTGCGCAGTGCTAAAAGTTAACCTCGTACCTAAGGCGTCCTACAGGCTCTGCCACAACCAAGCCATAAAACGCGAATCTCTATTCCAAACAATCATCACAGGGATCTCGTGTGACCTCACTATATCCCAAATGTAAAGGTCGGCAACATAATCCATCGAGTCACTCGCACAAATAGGAATAAAATGCCCCGACTTGGTTAACCAGTCAACTACCACCCAAATCGCATCATTACCTCGTTGAGTCCTTGGAAGGCCCACAACAAAATCCATTGTGATGTGCTCCCACTTCCACTAGACTATAGGCAAGGGTTGCAACAAACTCTCTGGCCTCTGATGCTCGGCCTTCACTTGTTGCCAAGTAAGGCACTTTGATACAAACACGGCTACATACTTCTTCATACCCTTCCACCAAAACTGGCGACCAAGGTCGCGATACATCTTCGTGCCCCCCAGATGCACCACAAGGCATAAGTGGTGAAATTCTCGGAGTACTTCCTCTTGGCAAGACTCCAGCACAAAGAGATGGTCAAAGTATCCAACACTCGAGTTGGGATACACATTCAAGCCCTTTTCTACCTTCCCACTGGAGATCTTCTCCCAGAGAGTTTCTACCTCAAGATCACCCTTCTGCACTTCTATCACTCGATTCACAAGTGTAGGTTGTGCAACAACTAAAAACAAGGCTGCAAACTCAATGGACTCGCCAAGATGCAAGTCAAACTCCCTAATATGCCTCCAAATCTTCAAGACAAAGATTACTGCCGCTAACTCTAGATCATGAGAAGAGTAGTTCCTCTCATGTGTTTTTAACTACAGTGAGCCATATGCTACTACCTCCCCCTCTTCATCAAAACACAACCCAAACCTTTTCGTGAGGCATCACAATACACCGAATAGCCCAAACCCCTCTCTGGGATAATCAAAACTAGAGCAGTGGTAAGCCTAACCTTAAGCTCTTGAAATGACCTCTCATAAGTCTCACTCCACACAAATTTGATCCCTTTCTTCATCAGTCTAGTCAATAGTGAGGCTAGCCTAGAGAAATCCTTCACAAATCTACGATAATACCCGGCCAGCCCCAAGAAACTATAGATCTCGAAAGCATTCTTAGGTTGGCTCCAAATATTGCACTGCCTCTATCTTGGATGAATCTATAGTCACCCTTTCCTTGGATACCACATGGCCTAAGAGCTTAACTTCTCTCAGCCAGAATTCACGCTTCCCAAACTTAACGTATAGTTTGTGGGCTCTAAGCAACTCAAGTACCACTCGCAGGTGCTCCTCGTGCTCCTCCTCATAGGGTGAGTAAATCAAGATGTCGTCCACAAAGACAACTACAAAACGATCTAGGAACTCACGAAAGATCCGGTTCATCAAATCCATAAACACAGCTAGTGCATTGGTTAGCCCAAAGGGCATCACTAGGAACTCATAATGGCCATACCGCATACAGAATGCTGTTTTCTAGATATCCTCCTCCATTACTCTCAACTGGTGATAACCTAATCTTAGGTTTATGTTAGAGGAACAACAAAACCCCTTCAACTAATCAAACAGATCATCTATACGAGGGATTGGGTACTTGTTCTTAATAGTTATCCGATTCAAATTCTGGTAATCAATACAAAGTCGTAATGCTCCATCTTTCTTGTTAGCAAAGAGAGTCGATGCTCCCTTGGGTGAACTACTAGGGAGTATAAAACCCTTATCTAATAACTCTTGGAGTTGAATCTTCAACTAACTCAACTTAGCAGGTGCAAACCTATACGGTGCCATGGAAATCAGTGTCGTACCAGATACTAAGTCAATAGAGAACTCAATCTCTCGGTGAGGTGGTAAACTAGTAAGATCATCGAGAAAACCATCTGGGTATTCACAAACTACCCTTGGCAACTTAACTCAGACTTCATCACAATCACTACTCAAGAAGTTGGCCAGAAGACAGTTAAGTATAAGACTCTATCCACCTGGTCCCCCAAGAAATAAAAGCAATCACCACTCAAGGTATATACAGTAACCCTCTAACGGTAGTAATCGATAATAGCCCGATATGATGACAACCAATCCATACCCAAAATAACATTAAAACTAGACATGTCAGTCAACATGAATGCAAAAGGAACTTGGCGACTGGCAACCTCTATGTCACAACCGTGACATCCCTACTTCAAAACAACCTCACCACCAATAGGTGACTCTACACAGATAGGAGATGTTAATTGAGCCAACTCTAACCCCAAAATCGATACAAATACAGATGAGATAAATGAATGGGACGCACCCGTATCAATCAACACATTAGTAACTGAATTGCAAAACAATAAAGTACCTCTAACTACCAAAGGAGCTGGTACTAGATCTGGCATTGTAATAGTATACACACGCCCTGTAGGTCTCTACTCTACCTGCTCACCCCTCAGAGCATAAGCCTGATGCACTGAATGAGCTGAAGAGGCTTCCTGATTGGTCTTCAAGGCATGTACAGGCTGGTGGCTCTGTGTCTGCCTTGAACTAGACGCGCCAGGTGTGCCACCCAACATAGGGAAAAATCTCTTCATGTGCCCCACCTGCCCACACTGGTAACAAGTGAGTGGCTGCCCTCTCTCCTCACTCTGGCTCTGTGAACGAGCTGAAGACGATGCAGACCGCTGCCCTCCTCTTTTCTGCGGGCAAGCTGGAGACTTGTGGCCCAACTGACCACACATGTAACAGGTGAAATCTCTCTGACCACCTCTCTTAGAACCTGAACTCGGCACTGGAAAAGTGGACCTTAACTGAAATCCCTGGGACTGTTGTGGGTTAGAACTGCTCTGCCTATTACTGTCCCCTTAAACACCCTAAGGTCTCTGCTTCGAGCCCCTTATTCTCTCCTCCTCCATCTGTATTATGGTCTTAGGATGAGCCGCCGCCTCCACAAGGCATCCAAAATCTCTAATCATTGACTCGACCACTTTGAACATGAGCCTGGTCCTCAACCTCTTCTCAAACTGTAAACAACGGGCCTCTTTAGTCACCACAAGCTCAGGTGCAAATCTCAACAAGCTAGTAAAGGTGGCCTCAAGCTCGGCCACATAAGTGTTCAACTGCACCAGCTTAGAGAATTGATCTCTCAACTTCTCTCTAACTGTAGGAGGCAAGAACTTGTCCTGGAAGGCGTCGACAAAAGCCTCCCAAGTCACCTTAATGCGCTCATACGCATACTTCTACCACTGACTCGCATATCCCTTCCATTGGAAATATGCCAAGGTCACCCTCAGCTGGTTGTCCTCGATGCCAAGCATCTCGAGCGTTTTCACTATTTGCACTAGCCACTCATCTGCCTTCAGTGGCTTATTGGGATCACCCACAAACTCATCCGGATTCAACCAAAAAAACTCTTTTTTCAAGAAAGACGGCCCTACTTTAGCTACTTGGGCTTGGACTTGGACTTGATTCTCAGCCTTGAGTCTATGGATTCCCGCAATGCTCCAACCATTTCTTGGGTTAAGGCACCCATGGCCTGTTGACCAATTGGTTCAGCCACATTAGCCTGACCAATCCCTTCTTTCTGCACCAGAATCTCATCTGGTAAAGGCACCTCATGCCTCATAAGTCTACCGCACCTACCACTACCACGTCCTCGTCCTGATATCCTAATAAAGGTAACAAAAGAGATTTTTACAAATGCGCCGAAGCTAACTCACTCGCGTCCTAATACGATGGACAACAACAATTCATTCCAAACAAGCACATAGTCACATAAACACATACGGATTGCCTTTCTAGATAATGACCGTCCCGCGACGTTACCAGAGTTCTAATTAGAAACAGCAGTGATCAAGTGCTCTTCTAATAGGACTTCGAGAAACCCATAGACTCAATTAATATCTTGGGAATCAAATCCCATATACCTATATAATCACATAAGCATGTTATCATATAAGCACACTATACATACTAAAGTCTCTATCAAGCGAGACAAACCCATCATGGTAATAACCACTTCCCACGTACCCAAGTATTTAAACCCAGTACGCTTTGATACCAAGTTGTAACGCCCCAAAATAAATACGATAATCCAACACCCAACAGTTTATACAATTTGACATGTACAAATAATAAGCTTTGATTAATCGGAGTTGATGTACAAAAGTTGACACATGCGATATACATTCATAGATAAGTCCTCCTGAATGTACGTCATGTGTTACAAATAAAGATAAGAGATGAAAGCTAAACAAATGTTCATATGCCCTAAGGGTTTACATTTTTCCAAGGCCATGCTTTGTTACAACAAAAGGGATACAAATCCAATACATGTAAAGCCCGTGGCTTGAGTCAAATAATACATAGTACAGAAAGAGAGCCTTCAGCTTCAATTCCTCCCTAGCAATTGCCTTGGCGGAGGCATATCACCAACACCTAAAAATGGTTTTTCCCAAATAGAGTGAGCCAAAACCCAGTAGAAATAATCTAACACAATATATTAATCTTAACAAAGATATAAGTGTAATATTCATATACAATGCCTGTGATAAAAATCATTCACATTCTACAAGATCATAATATGCCAAGTTTTATTTCTTAATCCATTTTACTTCAATTCATTTCAAGTCAATCCATTTCACTTCAAATCATGAGTTAAATTCATTATTTTCCAGACAACCTAACTGAGGCTCCAACTCATTGGTTCTCTATTCAATACAACCATTACACAAACAATTCAAATTGCCATTTTATAGAAATTTGGTCAGCGATGTATACGCGCAGTTTCGAGACTTTCACCCTGGACACACAAGCCAACTTAATTTAATGGAGTCCATCCCCTTTCTTCTCCCAAACATGGAGTACATCTCATTTCACCTCTCAAATATCATGCATATACAATGTATTAAAAGACAGTCATATTCAATGGCAACCGATAAGAGATTAGTTTCAATTTACCTAATTCTCATGCAATTTCTACAACAATCATGGCTATCCCTCACCGATAGCCCCAAAATAGATATTGCTAAACATATATACAATCTCAAAACAGATAAATTATCTAAATTTTCCTTGGTGAGTGATAATACATATCCGACTTCACCATTTATATCAACATCCATCCAATTTCACATTTACAATACTAATTCCATTTGTTTACACAAAATAAACATTTGAAACATTTTAGGGCAAACTCTCTTTTTCCCAAATGTCAACCCAAATGTCAAAATCAATCATTTTGTCACAATACCACCTCATATTGCATCTCGTAACCATTTATGACACATTCCCTTAGAAACATCTCTTTTGTTTTTAAACCCAAACCTTAGGTTTGTCCATAATACTCTTAAATCCCACCATTGTTTGCACAACAAGCAATAACTAAGTTAAAAACCATATGATAGTGTAGAAAATCCCTACCTCAAGCTTAGAAGATCAAAGGAGCAAGGGAGAAATTTCAAAGACGCTGAAATCAACTTTATTAAGATCAAAATGTGGCCCTCAAGATGCTTTACCTTTTTAACAAAGGCACACGGTTGGATAAACCACTAGATCTTAGTGAAAATGTAGAGAGAGAAGAGCTCTAGATCTAGGGTTTTTGAAAAGTAGAGAGAGAGTGAGATTTGAAAAAATGATGTAAAGCATTACTTTCACGGACTGAAATACACATAGTTTGCTCGAGCGTGAGAAGTGATGCTCGAGCGTCAGACACAACAAGTTATTCCGCTTAAGCGAAAGAAGTGACGCTTGAGCTCCAAGACACAATGAAAAAGACCATCACTGCTTGAGTGCAGGAAGTGACGCTTGAGTGCAGAATACACACATCTAGTAGTTTTACAGATGACAGGGCAATGCTCGAGCACAAGAAAATGCTGCTCAAGCTGAGCCTGCTCAAGCTCAAAAAGACTCGCTCAAGCACTAAATACACTCTCCTAGTAGTTTTATACACCTACAAAAG
Organism: Camellia sinensis; assembly: GCF_004153795.1. Taxonomy (NCBI): domain Eukaryota; kingdom Viridiplantae; phylum Streptophyta; class Magnoliopsida; order Ericales; family Theaceae; genus Camellia; species Camellia sinensis. The sequence goes on along the minus strand of NW_021025943.1, from coordinate 2,596,493 downwards.
TACTAAGAGTTTTCAAAGCCCGCTTGAGCGTAAGAAATGCTGATCAAGCGGAAGAGCAAAATTCTGGGCAACAAAAGTTTGGAAACCAAGCAACCAACCTGTCCCAAACGCAACCACAACAACTCAATGGACTAATTTAAAGGAAAACAAGAGAAAAAGATATGGACAACAATGCTAAACCATGAAACCCGAGTCCAGAGTACAATAAAGGTCGGTTCAAAACCGAAATCGCTATATCTTCAATGCACATAGATGATAAATTAGTTTCAATTCGCATACTCCTCATGCAATTTCTACAACAATCATTGCTATCCTCAATAGATAGCCCAAAATAGATATTTCTAAACAGATACAAAATCTCCAATATAGATAAACTTTCAAAAATTCAAGATGTGAGCAATAATACATATCCAACTCCACCATCCACATTTATGTCCATCCAATGTCAAATTTCCATCATCAAGTCCATTTATTTATACAAAATAAATATTTGGGACATTTAGGGAAAAATCAACAATTTATTCACAACTCAACCTCATTTCCACTCCCACAACCATTTTCCAAACAACCATTTGAAATTCCCTTTTTTGATTTTAAACCCAAAACTCCAAGTTTGTTCAAAATCCTCTAAAACTCCAATATTGTTTTACAAAAACAAATAGCTAAGTTAAAAATCATAAAAAGTGTAAAAAATCCCCGTATCAAGCTTAGAAGACCAAAGAAAGAAATGGAGAGACTTCAAAGATGCCAAAAAGTCAACTATATTCGGATCAAATGAGAGCCCTCAGAGTGCTTTATCTTTTTATCAAAGAGAGTAGGGTAAAGCGATCCTTAGATATAAGTGTATTTGTAGAGAGAAGTTAGGTTTTAAAGAGAGAGAGAGATTCAATCTAATGTTTTGAGAGAAAAAGATATGAAAAAGTGATGTAAAAAGGTGTTGCTGTGAACTGAAATATGCACAGCTTGCTCATGTGCAAGAGTTGTTGCTCGAGCGACTAGACACAATAAGTTGTTCTGCTCGAGTGCAAGAAACTTCGCTCGAGTGTAGAATACAGACTCCCAGAAGTTTTACAGATAGAAGACCATCGCTCGAGTGCAAGAAGTTTTGCTCAAGCGAAGAGGCCAAATTCTTTGCAACAACAGTTTGGACCAACTAGCAACCAACCTGTTCCAAACACTACCAAGACATTCCAATACTCAAACGCAATGAGAAATATGGAGAAACATGGGTTGAATATCTAAATAAGAGAAATGAAACTCAGATTTAAAACATCAATGGGTCGGGTCCAAACCAGGAACGTTATACCTATAGTACAAGTCGAATCTTTAGTTGTATTCATGAGTGAATTGCATTAGGATCTTGTGTGTAGGATTATGCATATGTTTACTAATTTTATTTTTGTACCTCTTTGTTAGACGTTAGTAAATATGTAAGTTTTTATGGTTTAACATCCTGCTAGTGTGTGATTTTCTTAATATGTGTAGCATGGCTATGTGTTTATTTGATATAACTCTATGCAGGCCAATAGGTGAAGGTTGTGTTGTTCAATTTGGAATAAAATTGATTTTCTTGATTGCACTATTCAAAACATTTTTCAAAATATAAGAAATCAAATTGTTCCAAAACAAATGACACAGTATATATTTGTTTGTTTCATATAGTAAAATTTAGGAATTATTATTAATAATTGGAATATGAACACATAAAGTAAATAAAATTTATATCATGGCCTAAGAGGCTGATCTTTTGATTAGGTAAGTAGGGGTGCTCAATTAATAACCTTCCCCTTTCATACCTAAGGTTCCAAACCAAGGATCATTGGTTACGATGAAAAGTGGCCTTGGCATGAGTCATGAATGTCACGCTCCTAAAATTTATTAACTAGATACATTACTAAATCCTTAGATTTAAGTCCATTTAACTAATACATTTATATAAACAAATAGCCATTACACTTCAGAAGAAGAAAAAAAAGTTCTCTCTCAAATGAAAGCAACAATATTACATACCAGGACTTACGTTACAATACTAAGAAACAAATATTTACAAGTGTAGACACTCTTCAATCCAAAACCATAATATACATTTCATTTACACAACAATTAACAAAACATATAAAAGAAATTGGACTTCTCGAATCCAACGGTATTTCTGAATCATTTTCCTCGAAAATGGTAAAAAATATGAGGGATGAACAAATATGTCCGATAGGAATACTCAAAGATTCTCAACAATAAGATCTCTAGATACATGCGATCATGAATGCTAAAGAATGATACATATATAGTTAATATGCTCTTTTCATACTCAAAATACAGTACATATAAGTAGTACCTTTCTCATAAAGAAATCCATGAAAACTTTTCAAAGAAAACTCTTTCTTTTGTTTCTGTATCATTCTAGTATAGTTTTTCAAAAGTTCTTTCAAGAATCCTTGTTAACATCACTTAAAGGTCAAGCATATAGAAACCAATCATTCTACCATAATTCACACCAAGCCACCACTCTATCAAATCCCACATAAATTGAATGAACTCAATTTCACCTGTTCAACTTTAAACAATTAAATTATCAATTTCTCATTATCATAACACACATATAGATCTCATTGTAATCATTTCACATAAATCCAAATAGAAATCGACTCCATTACCAAGCCACATTCTCATACCTGTAGACACTCCATTTTTGACCGTCCTCAAGACTTGGACGTCACCGCTTGAACACTCGGTGATCATCCATGTTTGTGTTCGTCTTGAGTTCCTGGAGGTCTCGGCTACGCGCCTTGCCTCAGGACCTCTCGACTCGACTGTTTTGTGTTTGGTTTTGCACCAAACACTTGTGTTTTGCCTTGGAGGGGCAGAGAATGGCTTGTGAGCCATCCCCACACATCACCGGCCATGGCTTGAGGCCACCGGCTGTGTTTTGTTGCCACCGGCCAAATGTTTGGCCGGCCGGCACTATAGATGGCCGGCCGGCTATCTTTGTTTAGTCAATTGCATTTTTGGCCGGCCGACTACTGTGCATCTGCTTTTGCAGATATTTTCATGCAGCTGGCATGCACTTGGCTCCCCTCCATACACGTGTATGGAGGGATTTCCCTCTTAGCTAGCTTGTCTTGTAAGCTTACAAGATTGAAGCTCTATAAGAGGAGGCCTCCTCTCCCTCTTTTAGAGGTTAGACAACTTAGACAGAATTTTCAGAGGGTTTTGAGTTTTAGGGTTTGGGTTCATATATCCTCCATCTCTATATCTCTCTCCCTCTTGTGTTTTGTGTGTGTTTTGTCTTAGTTTTGCACACAAACACCCACCATCACACCTTTTCTTGGAGCTGAGGCCCATGAGGGTTATTTTTGGAGTTGTGGAGCTGGTTTGAGCTTGAAGAACCAGCTGGTTCACCATTGGTGAAGAGGGTCTACAAGGGTAAGAAACTTGTCCCTTTATTCCCCATTTTTGCATTGCATTTTTGCCTACCTTGCATCTGTTTTTGAGCTTTGTGTATAACATATAAAAGTTCTGATTTTTTAGTGCTCTAAATAGTTGGTTAAGGTTGTTTTAAGCTTTGGGGTCGTTTGACCCCTCTTAAGGCTTGTTTGGCCTTTGTTTTGTGTCATTTTCGTTGAGCTCCGGGACCACTGTGTTTGGGCCTCCTCACCACTGAAATCTTGATGGATTTCAGAGGTGAGGATGGTGCCTTGAGGTCCTAAGGAGGAGAGGGCCACCCCTCTCCTTGTTGTCCTTGAAAAGGGTCATTTTAGCCTCTTGAGAGAGCATATTGTTTAGGTTCATGTTGGCCATGCCTTAACTGATTTTTGTGCTTATTATGTCATAATATGCCTCTGTTTTTAGTTGGTTTTGGTACACCATGCTTGCTTAGCATACATGCCTTGTAATGCCATGTTTAGGTCTTAACATGCTTTAGGTTTTGGTCCTTGTTCTAGCATGATTTTGGCCAAGCTTTGTGAAGCTTTTGTGTTTGTTTTAGCATGCTTAAGCTCTATTTTTGGTTGTTTTGGTCGACCATCACGTGCTTAGTATAGCCACCTTGCATTTTGGCTTGTTAGCCTTGGTTGTGTGAGTGTGTAGCATGCATTACTTACAGTGTTTCAGTGGTTTGGAGCCACTTTCCATGTTATTTCAGTTCTTATAATATGCTTGCATGCTTGCATTTAATGCTCCTTTGATGCTTTAAGAGGTTGTGTTGTATGCTCCATGTTTAAGCATTTGTGCATGCCTCCATGTGTAGATCATTTAGATGCCATCTAGGTGGCTTTTTAGGACTTGCCTTAACATGATTTAGGACTGTTTTGATCTATTTTGGTCATTTGCTTCATGTGTCATATGATCATGCTTTAGGTCCTTGGACCAATTACATGCTTTGCTTGCTTTGACTAGTTGTTTAGCACCTCTTTTCTATGCAATTTCAAAGCTTAAGGTGCATGCCATTTGTCCATGATTGCATCCTCTTAAGTGTGCTTGAGAGTTACTTTTTGACGTTTAAAGTTTTAAGCCATGTTTGCATGCATGCTTATATGTAGATACTTGGCTCATGACACATTGTTGCACACTTTTGTGTTGTTGCATTTGGCATGCTTTGTATCTAACATGTTGTCCATATTGCACCTTGCATGTGTGCATGTTGTTGTTACACTTTGCATGCTTGGTTAGTTGCATCTTTGCATTACTTGCTTGCATGCCCATATTGCACACTTAGGCTCACATGTTTAGGATTGCATTGTATTGGCATGCATGCTCCACCTCTTGATCAAGCCATGATAGAGGTTGAAAGCCCCTTGGTTTGTTTATGTGCATTGCATTTCATTTGAAATTGAAATGCACACTTGATTCTTTGGGCCATCATGCATGGAAATGCGCGATTGGTGGCCCGAGAATCGAGGCCCATCCTCCTTTGAGTCATAAATATGATAAGGAGTGTGGTTGGTGCATACATTGCTTGAAATACATTGCCATGCCAAGTTCTGTCCTCTACTACTGTCAAAACAGATTCAGCAAGAAGATTTGGCCGGCCGGCAGTGTTGAGTGCCGACCGGCAAAGAATGTTTGGCCGAGAGCATAATGTTTAGCTGATGACCATTCTCCATGGCCAGTGGCCAATTCCTTCAGCTGGTGGTGCTTCACAGCATCCAGAGAGCACACTCTGGGATTTTGGCAGTCTTCAGAGGAGTATAGCAGGGCAAAATAGAGGCAGCTTGTGCATGGCAGTGACTTCCGAGTGGAATCGAGCACGCATCGCATCAGACCCTCTTCCCGAGGCTGTTTATTGCTTAAACTAGATTAATTAATTTGCTTAATTAATTAGGTGGTCTGTAATATTTAATTAGCTTGTTAGTTAGTTAAATTGTATTATTCTTTTGGTCCCTCTGAGCGAGGGCGAATTTGTAATAAGCGTGCGTGTGTGTGATGCATGTTTTCCAATCCCCACTTCTTTCTCACTTTTACTTTCCTGCTTTTGACGGTTAGCATTAGGACATGTTTACTTTAGCATACCTTATGCTATGCATGCGTGCGTTATTCATCAGTATTGCATACACCAGGCTCGGCGCATCATACTAACTGCATAAGTATTTCAAATCTAACTTGAATACATGCTACTTGTGCATCTTCACATGTCATTTATAGATTAGCCGAGCCTACTCTAGTGACATTCCGTATGCGTTGCATTAGGCATTTAAACATGGACTTGGATCATGCATGATTGCTAACATGCTCTTGTTTTGGCACAGAGTACTAGGTGAGTTCTTTATGCTTTAGCATCTCACATGAGTGTGAATGTTAACATGATATCATGATTACCATGAGGCTAGATGCTTATTTGATGAACTGCTTGAATGCCTGTGGGTAAAGGCTGGATTGTTTGAGTTGGGATAACTCGTTGAAATCCGTATTTTAGCCTACTTGTGAGTAGCAAATCACTTTCAAAAACAAACATGAGATGTTTTCTTCCAATTCAGGTGACCCAGTCTATACCTGTATGCTGTGCGCATCACATAGTAATTCTAGGCTAATAAACCGGAATAAGAGCACATATATTTTCAAAACTCGATATCATACTTAGTAGTGGCCGATCCTTGATCGGGCGAGTGGGGGTGCTCATAGCTGACCTTCCCCAATC
>NW_021025943.1:2531262-2565451 GCF_004153795.1 Camellia sinensis | reverse complement strand
ACCCCTCCAAGAGGTAAATCGGAGGTCGCGTTTGAGTTGCTCTCTTCGAGGCTTGCACTTCTTTACTCAACGTTTTGTTTCAAACATGCTTTGAAGTTGCACTTGTCCTGCATTGTTATGCACACTATTTGCATCATTGTACACGTTTCACTGGTATGACCACACATCCATACTTAACCTGCGTCGTCACGCACATTTCGCTCGCATTGCTATGCACATTTCCATCGGCGTTATACGCAAATCAAATCAGACACTGTGTTATGGACTGCGTGTTTAGTATGAGCTGTGTGCAAATCAAATCAGACACTGTGTTATGGACTGCGTGTTTAGTATGAGCTGTGTGCAAATCAAATCAGACACTGTGTTATGGACTGCGTGTTTAGTATGAGCTGTGTGCAAATCAAATCAGACACTGTGTTATGGACTGCGTGTTTAGTATGAGCTGTGTGCAAATCAAATCAGACACTGTGTTATGGACTGCGTGTTTAGTATGAGCTGTGTGCAAATCAAATCAGATACTGTGTTGTGGACCGCGTGTTCAGTATGAGCTCTATGCAAACCAAATCAGAGAGTGTGTTATGAGCTGCGTGCCCGAAAACGAGCTGTGTGCCCGAAAAGAATGAGCTGTGTGCCCAAAGCACGAGCTGTGTGCCCGAAAAGTGAGTTGTGTGCCTGAAAAAGTGAGCTGTGTGCCTGAGAATGTGCTGTGTGCCTAAAGAATGAGCTGTGTTCCCGAAGAATGAGCTGTGTGCCCAAAGAATGAGCTGTGTGCCTGAAAAATGAGCTGTATGCCCAAAGAATGAGCTGTGTGCCCGAAAAGTGAGCTGTGTGCCTGAAAAAGTGAGCTGTGTGCCTGAGAATGTGCTGTGTGCCTAAAGAATGAGCTGTGTTCCCGAAGAATGAGCTGTGTGCCCAAAGAATGAGCTGTGTGCCTGAAAAATGAGCTGTATGCCCAAAGAATGAGCTGTGTGCCCGAAAAGTGAGCTGTGTGCCCAAAGCACGAGCTGTGTGCCCGAAAAGTGAGTTGTATGCCTGAAAATGTGTTATGCGCCCGAGATAAACTGTGTTGTCTGGATGAACCGTGTGTTCAGAGTGAGCCGTATGCCAAATTAACAGAATATTGTGCTGTGAGCTGCGTGCCAAGTCAGCATCATATCCTAAGTGAACTGCGTGCAAAATCAATATTGTGCTATGTGCGAGCCGTATGCCAGAATAAGCAGAAGAGCTGTGCATATGAGTGTGTTCAGAACGAGCAGATAAAATACATTGCGAAGGCATGAAATGTGCAGGAAATGCGGAATACATTGTAGAAAACGTAAAAGGAAGTATGTACCTCTTGCGCCTGGTGGGATAGATGAGACTCTGGCTCCTGCAGCAGTAGGTCCACGGGTGCTCGTCGCTCAAAGTCAGTAAAATGATGGAAGGTGGTAGGGGGTAAGACATGCTCTGGAGGGTTGAACCTCTCGGGTTCAAAAGACCAAATCCTCGGAGTCAATGACATGATGTCTGGCTCGCCCCCAGCATGTGGAGAACCTCCCCCGTGATGGAAATGATCCGCCATCCAGAGAAATCTGCAAAAATGAGCAAAATGAACCAAAATTGCAAAAAGTCAAAAAAAGTCAACTCTCGGGAAAGGAAAAAGTCAACAAAAGTCAACTCCCGAGAAAATGTGTCAAATTTTGAGATAAACATACCTCAAGTGGTGAAAATGGAGAAAGAAACACCGAAATCAAATTTTCATCGGTTCAAATTGAAGAAAACGAAAAGTTTTCGTGAAACAACTTCGCGTGGAGAGTTGGAATATGCGTATAAAGCACAGATCAGAGCGAGATAGTGGTCTAGGAAGGGGGAGGAACTGATTTCGGCCTAGGGGATGTGAGCAAAAGTGTTTTGGAGTTTTGTATTTAAAGAACCGAGCATAAAAGGACCAAACTGCCCCAAGTTTAGTAAATTGGTCAACTGACCAGGTTTTCTAGCTGGCCGACCACCCTGTGAGCAAAAACTGGTCGGTGGCCATTCTAGGTGGTCGGCCATCCCTCCTTGGTGGTCTCCCAGGTCCCTTTGTTCTCCCTGTGAATTTTGGTGATGATTGGAGTCCCCGGCTCTCAAGAAAGTACAAGAAAAGTGCACTCTTCGGTGCGAAACGCCTCTGCGGGAACTTGAAAATCAAGTCTTCGATGTGCGGCTCACCGTTACTCGCCAAGAGCAAGGTGTATCCCTTTTGAGTATATTGCGGCCCCTCCGAGAGGTAAATCGAAGGTCGCGTTTGAGTTGCTCTCTTCGAGGCTTGCACTTCTTTACTCAGCGTTTTGATTCAAACATGCTTTGAAGTTGCACTTGTCCTGAATTGTTATGCACACTATTTGCATCATTGTGCACGTTTCACTGGTATGACCATGCATCCATACTTAACATGCGTCGTCACACACGTTTCGCTTGCATTGCTATGCACTTTTCCATCAACGTGGCACGTATCCGCGTTCGATATAGCGTTGAACATGTGTTGCTAACTATATTGTACCTGTTAAGTTTTTCTCTTTTACAGGCACGATATTGTATGTATGGTTCATTTGAAGCTGGTGCAACCAGACGAACCAGACGGTATTGTATTCTCCATGAGAGATGTAGAAGAATTGTACAATTCTCTTACATCCTTTCTGCATGTGATGTAGTTTGATTTGCATTCTTGCTTAAAATGGTTGCATTTATTGTGTATATTTGCTTCATTACAGCTTTCTTCGCATGATCATAAGTTATGTTTGGCTTCTTGCATTGTCACTTGCATTTTGCCCCTGCCTGCGGGCACATTTCTTTGTTATCTTGCATGTTTGTCTAAGTCTTCGGCCTTGTCAAAAATGGGTCGTCTCTGGGCTTTGACATTCACTCCCGTCACTTATGACTTTCGAGTTCTGTCAAAGAGGGGCAATTGTAGAAACCCCATTTTTGACCGACCTTAAGACTCAGACGTCATCGATTGAGTGCTCGGTGATTGCGCATGTTGTACTCGTTTCGAGGTTTCGGAGTTCTTGGCTGAGAGCCTCACCTCCGGACCTCGGGACTCTTTATACTTTGACTCAGTCTATGGACTAAGTCTTGTTTTTTCTTCTCGGAGAAAGGGAGAGGTCTTGTAGACCATCTCTTAGTGGTCGTAGAGTACTTTTCGTGGTCGTAGGCCACTATTCCCGTTTGGAGACTAGTTTTCAGTTTTCGGAGCCGTCAGCCGTGCGCCTTGGTTCGGGACCGCTTAGCATTCTTCGTTTGGCACGGTTTTTGGAACACACCTTGTTTCCTCTGTTTAGAGGGACATTGTGGTCCGGGAGACCACCTTTGTGGTCGTACGCCACCTTTTGTGCTCAACAGCCAGTTTTCGGGGCACCCGGCCGCGCGCTTTCCCCCCCAAACTCTCGTTTTGTATCCGTGTTGGTTCATTTTTGGCATGAACCTTGTTTTCCTTGTTTGGGAGGTGGTACAAGGGTGGAAAACCACCTTTTCTCCTTGGAGACCACCTTCTCCTCGCCAGCCGATTTTCTTGTCAGGAAGTTTGTTTTCTTGGTCTTTGGGCCACATTTGCTGGTCTCCCACCACACCACTAGCTTGCTTTCAATGTGGAGACCACCATTTGCATTGGCCGACCAGTTTTTATCTGGGAGACCACTTCCCCTGGTCGGCCGACCAGGGAAAGTCGTCGGCCGACCACCTCTTCTGGTCAGCCAGCTTCCTCTTGCTTTGTCTATCTGAGTGCATGCCAGTTGTGCTAGCTGGAAGGCACAGACTAGATCCTCCATACACGTGTATGGAGGATCTTGAGCCTTGTTTTAGCTTCTTGAAGAAGCTTTGGCTTTGTTTGTCTATAAGAGAGGCCCTCCCTCTCCTTATACCAGGTTGAAAAATTGCTCTAAGGCAAAGCTTATATCTCTCTCTGTCTCTATATTTTAGGCTTAGATAGTGCTTTGTTCTGGGCCTATTGCACACCACCTCATAAGCATACACCTCCACCATTGTTACTGAGTTGCTGGAGGGTTTTGAGAGGTCTCAAAAGCTGGTTTTTGGTCCCAAAGTTGGCTGGTTTTGCTAAGCTCCAAGGGTAATCACTTTTCCTTCTTTTAAGCATTATTTTGATCCTTCTCTTAGCCTCATTTGCATGCTTATTTGAGATTTGTTGTCAACTGGAAAAAGGTTCATATTTAAGTGGTTTTCATGTTTGTTTATGGTTCTTTTGGTGTTGGGGGTCATGTACCCTCTTGCATGCTCTATTTAGGCTTGTTTTGTGCCATGCCATAAGGCATTCGAGCTAGTCTTTGCTAGGCCTTCCTACCACTGAAATCCAGTGGATTTTCAGTGGTGAGAATGTGGCTTTGAGGGCCTAAATCAGAGAGGGGTGACCCTCTCTCTTTTTGTCTTATTTACTAGCATTTTTGGCCTACCAAAAGAGCCTATGTTTATACCATTTGGAGGCCTAGTTCAGGCACTTTTCGGTGACTTCTAGGACCTTCCTAGGCTCTGACCATGGCTGGTTTGGTCCCCTTTTGCTTGCTTCTTGCATGTGTAGAGTAATCCCTTTCATGGCTTATCAAAGGAGCATGTCATTCTTGCATGTATTGGTCTTGTTTCAGTTGGTTTTTGGCCATCATTTGGCATGCCATGACTCTATTTTTTCTTGGTTTGGTAGTCCTTCACATGCTTCATATGCTTGTAGTGTAACTCATGTACACTAGCTCACAATGCATGTTGTTTTGGCCCTCTATGCTAGCATATTTTGACCATGCTCCAAACGGATTTTGTTCATATTTTGGGCTGCCTTAGCTCTGTTTTAAGGTCCCTTGGTCAAATGATGCTTTCCATGTATGTTTGTAGTGTAATGGGCTTACTTAGCCTTGAGTTTTGAATCCCCTTGCATGCTTAACTTGAGGTGTTTGCATGTTTTAGCATCATTGAGCATGATATTTTAGAGTTTATTTCCTGGCCATATTCTCATGTTTGTCACTCTTTCAATGTGTTTGAGAGTTGCATCATTATACCCCATTTATGAGCCTTTGCATTGAGCTTCATTCTTATGCCTTTCAAGCCACCATCTTGGCTCATTTTGCCACTATTTTGGACCTGCTTAAGGTCTGTTTAGAGTTGGTTTTGTCATTTGAGCATCACCTTGCATGCCTCTAGTGTAATGTGCTTCACTAGCTTTGGTACTTGAGCCTTCCAACATGTATTGTGTGAGTTGTTTGCATAATTCGGAGCCATTTTGTTATCATTTCAGAGCTAGGACATGTGTCATTGTATGTCATATTTCATCCTTTCAATGCTTTTGTAGAATTACATTTTGTGCCCTTGGGCTTAGGTCCTTGCATTGTGTATGCTAGCATGAGTTTTGGAGTCTTGTTTTCATCATGTTTGGCCACTGATTTGGGTGTGGCTGAGGCCCATTCATTTTGGTGTAAGCCCATTTTTGCATTGAGTATGCCGTTTGATTCCATAGTGTTGAGTATGCCACATTGTAGCATGATTGATCATTGCATTGTGCATGCCTTGTTCATCTCATTGTGTATGTTAGTTCTTAGGTGCATTGTGTATGCTAAGTACCACGTGCATTGAGTATGCCATTGTTAGTTCATAGCATTATGTACGCTAGTTGCATGTTTTCATGTCATCCTTTGCATGTTTGCATCACTTAGTTGCACAGCATTTAGGTTGCATACTTAAAGTCGCATTGTGCATGCCATTGTTTATTGCATTGTGTTCGGAATAGGCGTTAGTTCGAACACGGGAAATGAGGGACGTCTCGTACTCAAAGTGACGAAATGTGCCTCGATTCCCGGTTGTCGACACTCTTGACTACACATGATGGAGTTTAGGCATTTATGTGTTTATATATGCATTCATTCTATATTAAGTTGTGCAATTCGGTTCCTCGGCCATCATGCATCGAGATGCGTGATTGGTGGCCCGAGGATCGAGACCTACACTCCCTTGAACTTGTACAATGATGGGGAGAGTGGTCATGCACACATATGCTGAAAATACCTTGCCATGCCTCTCTCTTGCTCCTTGTTGCAGAAAACCAGAAACCAGAGGCAGAAACTGGTCGGTCGACCAGCTTTTCTGGCAGGCCGGCCACCCCTTTTGGTTTCTTCCAAAAAGGTGGTCGCCAGGTGGTCTCCAAGGCCAATAGCTGGTCGGCAGCCTTCCCACAGATTCCCAGGGTGGAGTTTCAGGCTTCTGGAGCCTTGTGTAGTGTTCTAAGGTCAATTGCAAACAAAGGCAAGCTAGGGCATCGCGATGGATTTCCCGACAAGGTGACTCGAGCATGCATGCATCCTTTATCACTCAAGGCAGAGCTGAGGTAGTCCACATTCATGTAGTTTACATGCTAGTTTAATTGCTTACTTAGTTAGTTTGTTAATTAATTAGAGTTGTGTAATAATTAGTCGTAATTTATTATTCATTTTGGCTGTGTAATAACTAGCTTAATTAGATTGGCTTAGATTAGCTAGTTGGTGTTGTATTATTTAGTCGGACCCTCCGTCGAGAGGGCCAACTGTTGTAATAAGTGTGCGTGTGTGTGGTGCATGTCTTCCCACCCCACGTCTTTCTCCCTTTTATTTACCAGCTTATGATGGTTAGTTTTAGGACATGTTTCAATTAGCATCCTTATGCTCGCATGATTGTATCCATTCATCTGTCTTACATGCACCAAGCTCGACGCATCATACTAATTGCATTGTATTTCAATTCCAAGTTGAATACATGTTATCTGTAGCACCTCATACACCATCTTAGAATAGTCGAGCCTATCTTAGTTGCATTTTGCATGTGTTGCATTAGCCATCTTAACATGAACTAGGATCATGTATTGATTACTAACTAGTTTCTGTTTTGGCTTGGAGTACTCGGTGAGTGTTTATGCTTTAGCATCCTTGCATGTGTGTGAGTGACTGCCATGATAGCATGCTTGCCATGAGGCTAACTGATTATGTGATATACCTGCCTGAATGCCTGTGGGTGAAGGTTAGATTACTTGAATTGGAACAATTCATCGATTGCGAGTTTTAAGCCCACTTGAAAGCGGCAAATCACCATGTTTTCTAAGTCCACTTGAGGGTGGAAAAATCCATATTTTAGCCTACTTGCGAGTAGCAAACCGCTTTCAAAAGCAAACATGGGGTGTTTTGTTCCAACTTAGGCGATCTAGTCTATACTTGTATGTTGTGCGCATCACGTAGTAATTCTAGGTTAATAAACGGAATAAGAGCACATATGTTTTCAAAAACAAGATATCATGTTTAGTAGTGGCCGATCTTTGATCGGGCAAGCGGGGGTGCTCATTGCATGCCCTTCCCCAATCGTACCCAAGTTCTCGAGCCGAGGCAACTTTGGTGATGACGAACACATGGCCTTAGGCACGAGTTAGGGTTTCTTAAATTCCCCCAAAATAAAATATTTAGGTGGCGACTCTGTATCTAGCAAAGCAGTCCATGTTTGGCACTTCTTTCTAAAAATCAGTTTTTCAAAATTATTTGCCGGATTTGGACTCTTTGGTGATTTATCGATCTTGCATTACACTTTGTGAGATTAGATTCAGAACCGTGACATTTGAGGCCGAGCTGTAGTGAGCCCAATGAACAAAACGGGATTTTCCCAGGACGTTCGGGGATGTCTACAATGGAGAACAAAGAAGAGACAGAAAGAAATTCGAGAAATTATTTCTTCTCAATCTCATTTGGAAGGTGGAGCAATACTTGAGAGGAGATCCAAAAGAAAGCAAGAACAACCAGCTCCTTCTCAAACCACAGCTCATGCTGCACCAATTCCTTCTCCTCCTAGCAATTCTTCCTCCCCACCTGTAATGGTATAGATTTCACTCGAACCTTGCTAAACCACTATACATCATGTTTTACTAATGTACTAACACTCTACTCACTTTCCTTCTTCTCTTTCAGACATACAAGAGGAGAAGACTTCTCTCTCTAACTGAATCTCATTCCTCTCATGAAGAGTTGCCTGAAAACCAGACCAATCTACCCCTTTCTTTGCCCGAGAATCAGACCAATCTACCCTCTTTTTTTCCCAAATATCAGACCAATCTACCCCCTTCTTTGCCTAAAAATCAAACCAATCTACCCTCTTCTTTGCCTGAGAATCAAACCAACTTGCCCTCTTCTCAAATAAACTTAGAGCATCAACATCCCCACCATGAAGAGCAAACTAGTCAGGAGAGAGAAGGCCTAAGAGAAATGGCCCCTAAATTAGCTCAAATTTTGTCTGACATTCCTCAGGGGGTAGCTTTAGGGGATTTACTGGCCTTTCCTCTTAGAGGGGTGCTCCCTGACACTAATGAAGTCATCAACTTTCCTGGTGTGGCTTCTTCTTTAGAAGAATATCAAGATATCCCTAGCCATGCCACAGAAACACTAGTTGACCTAACTGACAACCCTGACAGCCATACATCTCCTATCGACAGAAACTCACCTGCCCATGAGCAAAATGATGACATCCATCAAGATGACCATTTTAACCAAGGGAATGAGGCTGACAGAGCTGATATTAAGGTTTTAGATAATGAGTCATCCTCAAGTGACATGAGGACTCGTCATGAAAGGATTACACACCCTTTCAGAAAACATGTTCAGTCTCACTCTAATTTCACACAACAATCAATGAAGGAAATGTCTTCATTCCATCCATCTCCAGCAATAGATGTTTCCTTACCAATCCAAAGTGAAGTTCCTATGGGTTAAGAGACCTTCATTTTGCCCAAACCAATCACCATAGACATGGGAGTTCAACCCCCCTGCAATCCCAATCCTGTTAGAGAATCTATCACCAGTGCCCTTGCCACAATCATTTCTGAAGTTCAAGTATTTCCTTCACATGTGAAATTCTTTATGCAAGTATTTACCTTATCCTTTATTTCCTTTTATAGCTTCATCATGCTTTTGATTACTCTGACAGACTGGCATATCCACTCATGACCAAGTTACTACTGACATGGGGGTACAAACCACACGATCTCAGAGTCCCTCAAGAGAAGTATTGGCCACCTTCATTTTGCCCAACACTGAAACTTATAACATGTCTTCAACAGAGGTAACACAATCTCAAGTTGTTCATTTTTCACAACTAGAACTAGTTACTGACTTAACTTTCTATTGTAACAGCCTATAGCTGCTCCTCTCCAGGATTTACTTTTGGGCATCTCTGCTGTTCAACAAACTGTTGCCAACCTGACTGTTAAGGAAAGATTGAAGCAACTGTCTAGTGAGGAGCAAGAATTGATAGACCAATTTTTCAAAATACTTGGCCAACCCTTGGATGATTTGGCTCTTTCCCAAACCACAACTTTGATTGACTGGTTGGAAGCCATTGCACCTCTGATGCCTTAACTCTTCAACCCAGACCAAGTGTAGGCTTTCCAAACCTTCCTCTCAGAGTTTCCACAACACCTAGTGGTTGTCAATCAATTCCATGTTGAGGCACAAAATATTGAAACCCAAGTGGATCAAGTGAGAAAAGCAGTCAATGCTCTGATTAAGGCCTCTTCTAGATCACAGGCCCTCATTACTCAACTTGCCATCGTCACAGCAGAAGAGGCCTAACTGGAAGCTCAATTGGCACATGTGAGAACTCAAAAAGCTGATGCGGAATAGGAACAAGCTAGTCTTACCCAACAAATTCCAAACCTTCTTGCTCAAGCAGAAGGTGGCCCTCCTACCATTACACAAGCTCAAACCAGACTTAGGCAGAATAAAATTAGGCACCAAACTGCCCTTCAAGCCTGGAGCAGGCTTTCAATGTATTTTCAAAAAGATTAGGCCAAATGTAATTACTTTGATTGTATTTAATCCTTAATGAAAGATCTATTATATTTACTCTGGTTTTTCCTAACTTGTCACATATGCTCATTTTTTATGCTTTTATGGCATATTCATGCATTCCCACATGGTTGGATAGTGTTTCTTTAGATACTTGCCATTAATGACCCTTCTGTGTGGCTCACCTAAAGAGCCAAGATGATAAGTTCCCCCTCTAAGGATCTCATGTATTTTAAATGGACATTCCCAATTAGGGGACCACTTGCCATATTCTGAGCTTTTTAATCCAATTGGTAAAATGGTTTTCCAAACCAACTCTCCTTTAGAAAACACCTTATTTTTTACTTTTTTGTTATAGCTTCTCTCAACTTTCTTTTTCTGGGCTATCAAATGATAAAAGGCCATAATCTTTTTTTCCTTTAAGTCTTGCAACTCAATTACCATAGTTTCAGTATATTTATCCATAGGGATATCTAAATGTCTAGCCAATTGACTAGACCTGACTGTCACTTCCAAGGGCAACACTGCATCATGCCCATATACTAACTCATATGGAGTTGTACACGTGCTATCTCTTTTGGAATTTTTTTAAGCACAAAGCACTTCTGACAGGAGATTATGCCAATCCCTAGGATTGTCCTCAATCATCCTTTCTAAAGTGTTCTGGACAATCTTGTTTGTTGCCTCAGCTTGCCTATTTGCCTAGTCATAATAGGGTGAGGAATTCAATATCTGAATACCATATTCTATGGCAAACCCCTTAATGTCATCCCTATTGAACACTGTGCATTGATCGACAGTAATGGATTGGGGTAAACCAAACCTACGAATCACATTCTTTTTTAAGAACTCAATAACTTGAGTTTCACGATCAAAAAAAAATAACTTGAGTTTGTGTCACCACTTTTAAGGGCACTCCTTCCACCCACTTGGTAAAGTAATCAATGACCACCAATAGCTAAGAATGTGCTTTTGAAGAAGCTGGGAAAATTTGCCCAATTAAGTCCATTGCCCATCCTCTAAAAGGCCAAGGCTTCACAACTGAATGAAGGTTTGTAGCTAGTACTCTTTGAATATTGCCATGTTTTTGGCAACTATGACATCCATTTGCATACATTATGCAATCTTTTCTGATAAATGGCCCAAAATAACCATACCTGTTAATCAACCATCTCATCTTATCACCAACCTGATGGGCCCCACAAATTCCCTTATGTGCTTTAGCCATGGCTGTCATTTAGTCTAGCTTACCAATACAAAGCAAAGTCAAACCATCATGTGCCTTCCTACATAAGTCATCCCCCATGATAACATAATTTAGGGCTTGATATTTTATTTACCTGTCACTCCCTTCATTAGGATTCGACAAGTACTTTATTAAGGAAACCTCTAATCTTCCTCTGTCACATCCAAAGTAAAAATTGGCAAGAAATTTCTACACCTATCACTAAGTGTAGAAAAGTTTCTTCTCTTAATTCGAACCACCCTTTCTTGAGCTCCCTTAGGAATTTTTAACCCAGAAGTTTCTTGAGCCATCTCATTGGCTTCTTTATTTTCCAACCTATATCTATGTCTGAATGTGATATGGTTAAAGAAACTGATTAACCATTTAACCTCAGTTAGATACTCCTCTAGAGCACCACTTACACACTTGAACTCACCTAAGACTTGTTTAATGACCAACTGTGAATCCCCAAAAACTTGAAGGCTTCTAATTTTGAATTCTATGGCCAACTCTAGGCCAATTATCAAGGCTTCATACTCAGCTTGATTACAAGACTGAATATGTTGTCCTTCTAGCTGGTCTACAAACTGGTACATTTGCTTGTTTGGCACAATCAGCAAAATACCTGCTCCAACTCCTTTATCTGTCTTTAAACCATCACACATCAACTTCCAAGGTTCATTCTCCACCATATTGACTTCCTAAAAATCTAAATCGATAGATGTACAAGGATGTTCTGTTAGAAAATCAACCAAGGCTTGCCCTTTGACTACTTTTTGTGGCACATATTTAAGACAATATTCAATTAATGTTAATATCCATTTGCCTTGTCTTCCTCTCAAGATTGGCTTGGACAACATATATTTAATCACATCTGTTTGTGCTACCGCAAACACCTTTGTAGGTAGCGCATAATGCCTCAATTTAATAACTACAAAATAAAGTGCCAGACACAACTTTTCGATAGAGTTATATCTGGTCTCAGCATCATTTAATCTTCTACTTGGCAGTAAATGGCTTGTTCATGACCCATATCATTTTCTTGAGCCAATAAACAACCAATCAACAGGTCAGAAGCTGAGATATACAGCGTCAAAGGCTTACCTATCACTGGGGGCATAAGCACTGGAGGGTTTGCCAAGTATCTTTTGAGTAAATCAAAAGCTTCTTGATGGCATGCTTCCCACTTAAACTCATGGTCTGACTTGATTTTTATCAAAAGAGAAAATGGTAAAGTTTTCTAAGCCAAATTGGCTATGAATCTCCTCAAAAAATTTATTTTTCCAAGAAAACTTTGCAACTCTTTTTTTGTTGGTTGGGGGCTTGTAGCTCGACTTTTTGCTCTCCTTTCAGAAGACGAATAAGCCCTACAATATCGGACGCCCGTGATTCTGAATCTGATTTCACAAAGTGCAATGTGAAACAGTGAAAACACAAAAGAGTATAAATCCGACAATTCTTTTAGAAAATCGATGTTTGAATCAAATGTCAAAAATGGACTGCTTTGCTCGATTTCAGAGTCGCCACCTAAATATTTTTAGAAATTTAGGAAATCCGAGACTCGTGCCAAAGGCCACTTATCCGTCATCACCAAAATGTCTCGGCTCGAGAACTTAGATACAGGAGGGGAAGGTCATAATTGAGCACCCCACTCGCCCAATCAAAGATCGGCTGCTACTAATCATGATGTAATTTTTTATTTACATTATATGCTCTTGTTTTGATTTATTAGCTATTTTTACTATGTGACATACACAAGTATAGACTAATTTGCAAGGATTGGAACATTTGATTTCATGTTTGTTTTTTGAAAACAGTTTGTGAATATGCCACTTGAAAAAGTGGACTTAAAATGGACATTAATCAAACTATCCCAATTCAAACAACTAGCCTTCATCCATAGGCATTCAAACAATTATATTATTTAAGTAATTAGCCTCATGGAAGTATTCTTGGACATGGTAACAACCACCCTCATGCGATATGCTAAAACTCAAAATTACTCACCTAGTACTCCGAGCCAAAACAAATCAAAATAATTAGAAAAATATGCATGCTCCTAATTAATACAATATGACTTAATGCAATACACACATTATGTAATTTATAGGCTCTGCTATGAGCATGGCATATGATTCCATTCAAGACATGCGATAAAGCATATATTCAAGAAATGATTTTGAACATTGATATTGGGTTAGTATGATGAGCTGAACCTTGGATGCGTGCAAGGCAATGGTGGCAACGCATAAGAATGCTAATTTGAAAAATGATGTTCCTATACTAACCATCGTAAGCAAGTAAGTAAAAGGGATAAAAATATGGTGTTGAAGACATACAACTTATTACATGTTGGCCCTCGTGCAAGAGGGTGTGAATCAAAGTCCAAAAGTCCGAATTAAACTAATTATTACAAAACCGAATGAATGAATAAGCAAAGAATTAACTAGCTAACTACTCTATTACAGCAAGGATAATAATGAGAAACAAACTAGCTATTTAAGCTAACTAGCAATAACGATTACAAATAAACAATAATAATAATTATTACAACACTAATGATTTAACAAGACTAATTATAAAATTAATATTAACAATAAATTAATTACAACATTACTTGAAGCATTAATTTACAATAATGATGTGAGCAAGGATGCGCAAGGGTTACATGCATAGTGTCCAAGAATAGCTCTGTCTGCCTAGGCCTGCTCTGTTTCACCTTCCGCCACTGCCCTCTGTTTTCTACAAGATACGCTGCTAACCAAACATTGATGATCGGCCAGCCCTCAATGAAGCCTGGCCGGGCCTAAATAAGGCCGGCCGTGCCTTAATTTTATGCAAAATTCTGTTTTGTGCTCTGAAGTGAAAATAGTGCAGACAAAGTTGTTCTGAACTTTGTTTGTCCCTCTCACACTTCTCTGTCATGGGAAAGCCTCAAGAGAAGGTTGGAATTGTTTCCAAAACCATCAATGAGCAAGTTGATTTCTTGATGATTTTCGATACAATTTGGACAAAAACCAATAAATGAAAGGAACAACAACCACCCCTCCTTCCTATTATAGAGTGAACTCAAAGAGGGAGGTAGAGACACTTCAAGGTTCATCAAAACATCACGAATTGATATAAGACAACCCTTGACACAATAGATTCAGCATAACGTCTGGCCGAACCCAAGCAATATAACTCATTTTCTTTATGTGGGTTGGTTCATTTTAAACCAAATTCATTAGTCTTTGCCATTCTGTAATCCATTAAGTCCAAGATGATTACTACGTCCACTAAAGATTACATCCACTAAGTGAGAAATATGTCAAATTATCATGACCCGAACCCACCCCCGTGGGTTAAGGACATAACCAGCCAATAATCAAGAGATTACCTACGGCCTTGAACCAAACCAAACGTATTTTAACAGAGTTAATGGGGGCCAAACGGAAGCAAATTAAAACTTTGTCCACAGAGCTGTGCTTACATAACACATCATAACAAACCATACGTATGCATATTAATAACTCACAACAAAATATGTACTACATAAGGTTCTGTACATACAGGATCATATAAGTCTAAGTCAACCCATCACGACTATATACAACAGATGCAAAGTCTTCGCCAACATGACAGAATATAAATACATAGCAAAAGGGCGAAGACGGGTGTCGTGCGTGAGACACAAGGGCTGACTCTCCCAAAACCTTTGTTGTTTCACATAGACTTCACTGGGGCTAGGTTTGGACTTCTCTTGGCTCACCTACAAACACATGAATGAGCGTGAGCGATAGCCCAGTGAATAATATCAATTAAAGAAGCTATACAAACGATATGTAGAACAACATGCTTCAAACGGCCTTAGGCCCAATTCATATTTCTATTTAACATATATACACAATTTAGGTCAAGTGACTGCGATTGCAAACAAACTGGCCTTTGGCCCATTCAAACTTTCATGTCGAAACGGCCTCTGGCCCATTCATTCATGTCAAAATGGCCTCCGGCCCATTCATTTATGTCAAAACGGCCTCTGGCCCATTCATTCATGTCAAAACGCCCTCTGACCCATTCATTCATATCAAACGGCCTCTGGCCCATTCATTCATGTCAAAATAGCCTTTGGCCCATTCATGCATGTCAAAACGGCCTCTGGCCCATTCATTTATGTCAAAACGGCCTCTGGCCCATTCATTCTATTATTCAGATCAGACTGGCCTCTGGCCCACTCATTTGGTATAGGAAACATTGTCTGCCAATCGAATCAATGAACTTATAATACTTAAATAGAAGTAAGCAATTAGACAACAACATATTTCAGATATCTCTGTTAAGATATTACTCATAGTGATCGGTTGGTTGGTTTGCCCTGGAGCTCGACCCTACACATTCCATGAACACAAAAGGGTCACAAACAATTCGATCCGTTCTAAATTCACATTTTCCTCTTTAGGCTTCATTCTTATCTCTTTAACTCAATTACAATGCTCAATGCATGCCTAAGAGTACTTGGAAGTGAAAGAGAGTAGAAAATGAAACACAAAATGTCTTTTCAAAATTTCAGAAAACAGGGTCCCCGCTTGAGCGGACCCACGAGGCCTGCAAAAGTGCTGGATATGTCAAATTTACGTTTGATCGCGAACTCTAGCGCTCGAGCGGAAGGCCTCTCTACATGGCTCCCCGCTTAAGCGTGAACTTCCCCGCTCGAGCGGACACTATGTCTGTAGGAAATACTAGGAACATGAATTTCACGCTCGAGCGGCGGTTTCCCCACTCGAGCAGGCATCAAAATTCTAGAAAATCCAAAACATGTTCTTGAGCTTCAATTTGATGCTCAAAGGTTCCAAATGCATGATTTTGGCTCAAACTTCACATATACATATCCTAACATGGTATAAACACCAAATTACAACACAATGAAGCTCAATTTCACAATTTAATCACATGCATGTCTCAAATTAACTCAAACTCATCACCAACACACTAGATTCAAACATGCAAGACTCAAACTCCCATGATTTGCACTTGCATGTGAAATATACACAATATCCTCAACTTAATTGGTGAAGAGATGATCAAATACATGGACTTAAACCAAAAACCCGACATGGATCATACACATTGTGCTCAAATATGGAAACTCATAGTAATTTCCTGCATGCGTGCATCTATTGGCCTTAAATTCAACAAATACAACTCAATTTCCTTATAATCAAACTAATTCATGTTCTTGACCATTAATCAACTTGGATTCACAATATTACACATTAAACTCGTGAATTCAAAATCAATTGCTTTCCTAGAAGTCCAATCTTTCCAATCTATGGTTAATTCTTGAGTTTAACTTCAAGACTTCCAAGCTTCAAGACCAAAACATAGATTTTCTCCCCTCTCTCTCTCTCTAATTTCGGGTCTCTCCCCCTCTAGAGAGCTAAATCAGCCAAAGGATGAAACAAAGAGAGGAATTGAGTGTGTATTGCCCCTTTTATACAAGTCCCACTAAATCAATTTAATAATATGGCACTAATTCACTAATTAAATCAATTTAATCTGATTCGAATCAATTTCCAATTAAATTTACCGTAGGCTCTAAAAATATGCTAATCACAATGGCGTAATCAATTTTGGTTTCGGTGGCCGATAAGGCCTTCAATTTAATTCCCAAAGTAGATAATCAAACAGATATTCCTACGGTGAACAGATAGAAATTCAAAACCACATATTTTCACATAATGGCACACAAAATCAAGTTAAACACATAACCATACCCATATTAAGGACCAATTAACATATTGCGGAACAGGGATATCATACAAATGGAAGGTGATTCTCAACATGAAAAAGAAACTACGCTGCTGACAATGAACCTCCATAGAGATTAAGCCATTAAGAATAAATCTCTAATTCACATTTTGAATAACCGTCAACCGATTGAAACAACTCCCAAATGAAAGAAATAGAAAGTTGATTCATTAAAATGAAGTTCTTAAACATGGAAGTTAGTTATAGAAAAGCTAAGAATAATATTCAACAAGCTATGTATGCAAACTTATGAGACAACAATCAGGCTAATCAAAGCCTGAACTATTTAAACAACCTAGGACAGCCCTAAAACAGCCCTTAATGGGTGAAAAACAGTGGCTCAAAGTACATGAAAAGAGCCTAAAAAAGCTAAACAACGAAGAGAGAAAGCAAGGCTAGTAAGCAAGAACAAGGAGGGGTGGCTAACCACTCCACTTTTGAAACCTCAAAGCATGATTTTTAGCCTCTTTTTAACTCTAAAAATCAATTTGGAAAGCAAAGAAAAAGAGTGTAAAAGCAAGGGTTTGAGCTATAGGTAAAGGTGTAAGAAAGAGTGTTAACTCTCTCTACCCTTTTGGTAGCTCTCCAAACCCAAAACTTAGACACTTGAAGGGATATCATAACAACATAAAGCTGCAAGAACTAGATAGTAAATGATAGAAATGAAAGCAAGAGAGTAAATAGCAAGCTTATACGTCTTAACAAAGGTAGCACTTTTTTTGTGTGAATCAAACTAAGTCCAAACACACTCTCAAGCTTGAATTGTGATGCTCAAGGCTCAACCAAGGTTCCTAGGCAAAGGTGTGAAGGTGTATTGGTGTATGGATATAGGTTCAAGATGGTAAGCTTGCTCAAATGATTACTTGCAAAAGAAGAAGGAGCTCCCAAGAAGGTGCAGAGGCCTTTTAGAAAATCTTCAACCCTCAAAACAGATATACAACTTTGTTTTTATAGAATTTGAGCAAGAAGGGTCATAAATATCTTCAAAAATGGACAGCTGGCGGGCTCCTGCCCAAAGCAGTGTTTCTCACTACTAAGGCACAGCAAACCCTGAATAGCCACAGCTGGCCCTCAATGAGGCACGGCCGGCCCTCAATGTGATCCCTTATTTTTCTGCTTCAGACTCAACACAGGGTGGTATAATGTGTAAAAATGGATTTCTGGGGTATAATCAGTGGGAATATAGAAGCTTTGGGATTGTTTCGGAGCTTAAACATGGCCCTTTGGTTGAGACCTCGAACCACGTACAACACCACTTTCATCATCGAGTGTACCGGGCAAAGCACTCGAACGTTGCAAGCGGTCAAAAATAGGGTGTCTACAGGGCTTTGCCTCCAAAATTGCCTTGGCCTTGTTAGCATCCACTTCTATCCCTTTGTAGTGTACTAAGAAACCTAGAAAATTTCTAGCAGACATCCCAAATGCACACTTTAAGGGGTTCATCTTGAGTTTATAGGTCCTCATTCTTTGAAATGTCTGCAGCAAATGTTCTAAATGCTCATCAAAATTGTCATACTTGATGGCTACATCATCTATGTAGACTTCTAAGTATTTTCAATCAAATCATGGAAAATGAAATTCATTGCCCTCTGGTATGTTGCTCCTGCATTCTTTAATCGAAAATGCATGACTACCCATTCAAATGTCCCCAAAGCACTAGGACACTTGAAGGTTGTCTTATGTGTATCCTCTAGGTTCATAAAATTCTGATTATACCGAGCATGACCATCCATAAAGAACAAAATCTTACTCTTGGCTGCTGAAAATTTCCAGCAGATACCCCAAATGTACACTTTAAGGGGTTCATCTTGAGTTTGTAGATCCTCATTCTTTGAAATGTCTGCTGCAAATGTTCTAAATGCTCATCAAAATTGTCATACTTGATGGCTACATCATCTATGTAGACTTCTAATTATTTTCCAATCAAATCGTGGAAAATGAAATTCATTGCCCTCAGGTATGTTGCTCCTACATTCTTTAATTGAAAAGGCATGACTACCCATTCAAATGTCCCCAAAGCACCAGGGCACTTGAAGGTTGTCTTATGTGTATCCTCTAGGTTCATAAAAATCTGATTATACCGAGCATGACCATCTATAAAGAATAGAATCTTACTCTTGGCTGCTGAATCTACTAAAAAGTCAGCCACTGGCATAGGATATCCATCCTTAGGAGTTGCTAGATTCAGGTTCCTAAAATCTATGCACACCCTCAACTTACCATTTTTCTTCATAACATGGACAATATTAGATAGCCATTCAACATACTTAGTTGTTCTAATAAAACCTGCTTTGAGTAACCTTTCAATTTCCTCCTTGGGGGTTGTTTATGAGGAAGGAAATTTCCATTTAAGTGGGAGCTTATGTTCTACCAATGCTCTATCTAATCCAGGCATTTCTTCATAATTCCATGCAAAGCAATCCATATACTCAGAAAGCAAACCAACTAGCTCGCTCTTACATTCATTGCATAGATTAGCATTTACATAGATGGGACTTTTACAGGCCTTACTCCCTAAGTTATACTCCTTTAAAGGATCCTGCACATCAACCTTTAGGTCATCAAGCTTGGCAAGAGCAGCCTTCAGATGTTCCAGTTGCACCTCTTTGTAACTTAGAGGGCTACTGTCAATAACACATTCTGCCTAGGAACAATTGGGCAAACACCTAGGGCTAGACTTACTTTCTAAGAAGAAATAAAAAAAAGCTTAGAAAATGTAAATCTAATTACAATAGCTATCTCATCCAGCTTGTCTTCTTCTATCACTTGTACCTGCATTACTCTTGATCTTCAGTAACCTCCTCTATCACAGGCCTTTTCTACTTCTACATCAGGCTTGGCTTAGCCAATTCTTGGCCTATCTGCTTGAAACGTTCCTTAATGAAGGTCTTGAACTCATCATTAGTCAAACCTTTCCCTTGGGACCTAACCTTTTCCTCATCAATCACAAATGGACCCAAATCCTCATCATACAACACACCTTCTATATTATTAACATCAACAACAAAAGGACATGGATCTGCCAGTAAACTTTCATTCCTCCTTTGATACCACTGCTTAAAAAGATCAGTGCCTGGTGTAGAGAAGAAGGTACACACCCATTAAGGTGTATCCAATCCCTACCTAATAGGACATTGTAGTTGGAAGTAGAATGTATCACAAAGAAAGTTATTCCCATAGACCTAGATCCAACCTGAAGTTGCAAAGCCAGTACTCCTCTGGCCTCAGATGATCCACCAGCAAAATTACTTATATTCACATCAATAGGGAGCAGGTCATCGACAGACTTCCCAATAGCTTTCAATGTTCAAGAAGGAAGGATGTTCACAATAGCTCCATTGTCAACCAATACTCTTTCTACTAGTACTCCATCAAGGTAGGCCCTAACATACAAAGGCCTCAGATGATTGATGAGCCTATCTTTTGCCTTCTACAACATAACCTTCTCTCCATCGACAGACCTTACTACCTCAATTGATCTTGGTAGTTTGGCCTATGTCTCAGTCTTTGCTATTGGAACAACATGCTCAATCTAGTCTTCCATATCACCTGCCAATTCATCTGGTTAGTCAGGCTTGGCCTGGAACCTATGAGAGATAGCCATAATCATATTACACTCCTTAGATGAGGGTAAAGAACCAAAGTGAATGGCAGCCAGCCTTTCTCCAAAGTCACCACCAGAACTATCTAACTTGTCTTCATCTTCTCTAATTATTTTATCTTCATTTATGTTATCAATGGCCATCTCCTAGTCTTGAACTCCTTTCATTGCCACATCTTTCTCATTGTTGTGATTTTCATTAGACATTAAATCCTTCTCCAACTCTTTCAACTTCTGCCTCAACATTGCCTTTTCAAAAAGCTTCCCAACAGGTCTGTCATCTGCCTTTTCTGGGTCCATTTTCCTTTTCAAAATCTGAACTAGTTGTACTGGATGGGCTCTAGAAGTTGAACCCTTCACTTCCTTTCCTCAAGCAGCAGGAACCAATCCATCTCTAGTCCATACTAAATCTTGCCTTCCAACTGGCTTATCCCCTGCAACTGTAGACATCATAGCATGGAACTTTCTTTGTTCCTTCATTTTTTGAGTTCTTGTTTCTCCCATTAATCTCTAACCACTCATGGGAAACTTTGGGTGTGACACACGTTGCCATCCTAGATGGGATGGTACTGGAGGCTTTACCATCCTTGGTTGAACTAGTTACATATATGGCCTCACTCTTGGGCCATGATGCTGTTATTGAAGTCCCCCAAATGGTCTCACAAACTGTTGTTGCCCTCCATATGGCCTTCTAGTCTGTTGATGGCTATTATGTGGCACACCAAATTGTTGTTATTGGCCACTATATGGCCTAGTCAATACCTTTGGACTTCCATAGGGCTTAGGACCCTTTTATTGTTTGAGCATGGCCCTTATATTACTTGATCCACCAAAGCATAGATAATCAAGAGCTCATTGGAACAAAAATGGAGCATCATCCTTATCATAGTTCTTTGTAGGACCAAATATCCCTGGGTCTATCCCATCATAAAACAAACAATCATTGTTGAAAATCTGTAGATCACCACTACCCATGGTATTGAACCCCAAGCCAACATTCTTTCCAATTTTTTGAATTCCATCAATCACAATGGCCTTGGCTCTTTCTTTCTTACTACCACATCTGAAACAAATGAACCTATCACTAGGCTCTTCCTGAACTTTTTTCCCTTTTGCTTCTTTTGCCATCTTCTCCATTCTCTCTTTGTGAAGCTTTTCTAACTCCACCAAGAGAACTCTGGGGTTTTTTCCTTTCTTGTTTTGATCATTCGACTGGAGATCAGTTGCTATCATATTGATTTCCACCATGTTTGCGAATGGGTCACTGTCAACTACCATAACCCCTTATCTTTTTTAGCATACTTCAACGGTCCTTTTTGAATTAAGTCCTACACACAATTTCAAAATGTAACACAATTATTAGTGGAATGCCTGAAAGAATTATGCCATTTACAATACTCTTTGCCAACCCTATCCTCTTTATAGCCATCAGTTCAAATTAGACAAGTCCTACTGGGCGTGCCAAAATATGTTAGCAAAAATCTGGTTTGGGTCAAATCGACAGAGAAGATTCGACAGAAAGACCAAAATTTCACAAACAACAACATATTAAACAATTGTGGTTGGTGTCTGTGGACTCGCCTTTTTCCGCGCCCCCACCTTTCGGAAAGGGTTTCAAAAGAAAGGCCTCACAGTTCGGATTCTACCTGTGGTTTTGAATCTATTCTTACAAATTCAATGTGAAACTGATAATCACCAAAGAGTCCAAATCTGGCAAATCATTTTTGGAAAATCGATTTTCAATCAAATAATGCCAAAATTAGACTGCTTTGACAGATTACAGAGTCGCCACCTAAATATTTTATTTTTGGGGAAATTTTGGAAACCCTGACTCATGCCAAAGGCCACGTGTCCGTCATCACCAAAGTTGCCTCGGCTCGGGAACTTAGGTACGAGAGGGAAAGGTCCTGAAATGAGCACCCCCGCTCGCCCGATCAAAGATCGGCCTCTACTAATCATGATATGCATTTTTATAAACGTTATGTGTTCTTGTTCCAATTATTAAACTAATCTTACTATGTGACGCACACAAGCAAGTATAGACTAGTCGCAAGACTTGGAACAATTCAACTCATATTTGTTTGCGAAAATGGTTTGAATTTGCCACCCTCAAGTGGGCTTAAAGATGCGGGTTTGCCACCAAACATAGTGGGCTTAAAACATGATTTTGCCACAACAAAGTGGGCTTAAAACGCGCATTCATTGAATTGTTCCAATTCAAACAACAAGCCTTCATTCATAGGCATTCAAGCAATTCAGCATTTAAGCACATAGCCTCATGGCAAGCATGCGAAATATGGCAATATGACAATCACACTCGTGTAAGTATGCTAAAGCATAAAACTCACCGAGTATTCCAAGCCAAAACAGAAACTAGTTAGAAAAATGTATGATCCTAACTATACAAGATGCCTAATGTAACACATGCAATATACAATTAATAGGCTCGGCTACTAATATGGCATATGATTCAATTTGAACAACATGCGATTAAACACGTATTCAAAGAATGTATTTGAAATAGTAATGCAGTTTGAATGATGTGCCGAGCGTCGGTGCATGCAAGACAAATGAATGGATGCAAACATGCAAGCATAAGGTATGCTAATCGAAACATGATCCCTAATCTAACCATCAAAAGTGATTAAATAAAAGGGAGAAAGATGTGGGGTTGGAAGATAAACGCACATGCACGCACACTTATTACAACATTACACCCTCACGAAGGAGAGTCCAAATGAATAAGCTAACTAGCTACACTAATTAAGCTAAACTATTACAAAATGAGTTAATTAACTATTCTAGTTAACTAACTATTACAAAACCGAATTAAACTAATTAATTACAATATGAATTAATTAACTAAATAATTACAACACTTGCATGAATGAATTAGCTACAACTAACTAATAAAGCAATTAAACGGCCTCAAGGGACGAGGGATGCATGCATGCTCGGATTCTCCTCTCGAAAATGCCACCGCCTTGCCTTTGCAACCTCAGTTTGCACATTGCTTGAACACCAACAGTGCTGCCAACTTACAAAACACCTTTGCTCCAACTCAGGAACACACTTGTGCAAAATTTCATTTCTGGCCGGTCGGCTACCAATGGTGGCTGTCGGCTACCATTGGTGGCCGGTCGGCTGTTGCTAGTGGCTGGTCGGCCACCCCTTCCCTGAATTTCCCTTTTTTACTATAACAAAGAGCAAACAGAGGCAAAACAATGCATTCTCATGGAGTGTATGTACTGTTACTCTCCTTATCATTACACAAGCTCAAAAGAGTGTGACTTTTGGTCCTCAAACCATCAACCAAGCATTTTCAACGCATGATGGCTAAGGAACCAAACTTGTACAAGCTTAATGAGTGCAAAACAAGACTCAACAAAACCAAGGCCCTATCATGTATGACCAAGGGTGATGGAGACCAAGGAAAGTGGCACGTTTCATCACTTTAAGTATGAAACGTTCCATTTTCCTCGTGTTCGAATTAACTTCCGATCTGAACACATTTGCCTCTTTTACTTGTTCATTTTTTTATTTACTCATTTTAGCTTACCCATCCATTCTTTAATTGATTAGTCCAAAAGGTAACTGTCCTCTAATTGAAAGTAGGCTTAAACCATAAGTGTCTTGAGCATGAAAGAGACTTCATGCTATTGATAATGAACTCCCAAAGGAATTAAACCATTAAGCATGAATGTCTCCATTTCATACTCAAGCCTACAAGGGGCTCAAAGCCACTTTCAAAATAAATGAAAGAGTGAAGAATAAAGGGAGATTGCAGAGATTTCAATGTTGAAATTGAGTGCAAAGTGATAGTAAAACATGCGAGCAACTCATGCAATTCATATCTAAAAGCCTAAAGCATTAAGCAAGTGAAGCCTCTTTACACTACAACCACACAATACAAGCCTCAAACGACTAAACCAGCTCAAAACAGAGCTAAAACCAGTCAACAAAGTAGCAAAAACATGCTGAGATTAAGGTTCAAAATGCTAGAAAAACATGCTCACATGTTAAGTTATCTAGGCATGCAAACAAGACACAAGGAGGGGAGGCTACCCCCTCCAATTTTGGACTTTAAAACAAAGTTTTTGCACTGAAACAACTCTGAATTTTAGTGGTTTAAAGGCCCAAAAGGTTCAATTTGTATATGCTAAAAGATGGTGCAAAAGTCTACACAATATGCAACGAGAAGGGAGAATCACCCCTTAGCACAAAATAACCTCAAACCATCATGTTAAGTCTCAAAAAAATAGAATTTTTTGTAGTTAAAAATCAGCTAAAAAACAATACAAAAGGATGGTAAAACAAGGGTGCACAATAAGCGTAAATGAGGTAAGTTCACTACCTTTGAAGCACAGCACAAAACAACAACAATTTTAGGCTCAAACCTCCTTCCAAAGCTCAAACTAAGCTCCAAGGGACCTCAGCTCCAAGGTGGTCAAGTTTGGTTAAGGGTTGATGTACAAAGGTGTAGAGAGACTAGGCTTTAAGACACTAAATAAGAAGAGAGAGAGAATTCTAGAGAGAGAGAGAGAGAGAAATTTTTATCCAAATTTTCTAACCCCTCCAAATAGGGGAGAACTCCCCCTACATATAGAAAACGAAGATTGAAGCTTGAAATCATCCTACCATACACGTGTATGGAGATGCACTTCAGTGAACAACAACTGGCACAACTGGCAAACAAATATCTGAAAAAGGAGAAAAATGGCCGCCAGCCACCACTAGTAGCTAACCGGCCACCACTGATGGCCGGCAGGCACAAGTCATGGCCGATAGGCTATGGGGCTGGCCGATAGGCCACCCTCTCCTCCAGATGTGAAACAACAAGCTCTTGGTCCACAACTAAGCACAAAACATATAAGGTTCAAAGGCTCAAGGACGAGGCACTCGGTCATGATCTTCGGGCACTCAAAACGAACACAAGCATACAAAATCATCGAGTGTTCAAACGATGACGTCTAAGTTTTGAAGGCAGTCAAAAATGGAGTGTCTACAGTGTCATATGCCATGACAGTTTCAAGGACTTCTTTGGAGATTGTAATGTGAAGAAACAAGTGTAAATAAACTAAAATGTGATTGAAAAACAAGTAAACTTGCAACTTAATTACAAAAATTAAATTACAAGTTCAGTGTGCATAACAATCGACAGAGAAAAACTTAGCCACAAAGGCTGATTACAAACAAAATACTCCTAAGTACAAAAAACTACTGCTAATTAAGTTATGTTACTCCTACTTCCACATGGGTTGTGAATTTTGTTGAAGATCCATTCTCTTTCAAATTTTCAAGTTTTATGCTACAAGCCCTGCTACTTCTCTGCTAACACATGTCCCACCATGGAGTAAGTTGCTCTCACTTCTTGCACAACTGCCCATGATCTCCATAACCACTTGCAACTGCCTCTTTGCTACAACCTCCTTTTTCTCTTGCAAACAAACCGCGTGCCCTGCATCACTTACTGGCCTAACTTCATGGCTTGACTCCTGGGCCATGTTTGGCCACATTCTACTACACTATCAGATGAATCGACAAAAAATTTGCTTCTGTCACCTCTGCTTCTTCAGCTGTTTTACCCTTGTCTCCTGTTCTGCATTCTAGGACCCACATCCCACTATAAACTGGTGGTCTTCACCCCTAGCATTCACTGGATCAGCTGTCTGTATTTTGTTATGTTTATTTGACAGAGAAAATAATTTTTAGTGCCAACAACTTAGGATGGGCTCCAAAGGGCACCCAAGTTTGTGGAGGGGGGAGTTGTGGACCAAGCAAGCTTTGAACTCAACGCCACACGCACGTGCCGCCACCGGCTGGGCTGAGCACAAGTGTGGGTTTCCTTTAATTTTTAAACAAAATTCGTTTCAATATTTCTCAAACTTTTGCAAGAAATTTTAAATTTTCAAAAAAAAATTTGTTTTAAAATTTTGCGGGAAAATTTTCAAATTTGAATTTTCAAATTCAAACCCAACAAGTGTGTCTCCTCTCGTCGGTCACCTCTCTTCCTCTTCAGCAATTTGAACTTGCACCTGCTCGGAGGGTTTCCTACCTTTCCGAACAGCCACCACCATGCCTATAAATACAAATCCTCCCAACAGTACAATTTATTTAATCATTCCCGTTTTTGCTTCTTCTTTACATCATTCTTCACTACAAGAAATTGCATTTTTGACTACAACTTTTGGCAACAACTTCAAATTTTCGTAGCCAAAAGCACACTTTTAGCAACATAGACCTCAAGTTTGTCGGTAAAAGTTATCTTTTTAGCGACGTGATTCACAGATCGTCGTTAAAAGTTAACCTTTTAGTGACGTGATTCACAATTCATCGTTAAAGAGTCAAAACATATGTTAGGACAAATGTTTGCTCCAAAAAGGAAAATTTTTAACGATGTAAATTTACTTTTGGCAACGCAAACATGCATTGCTATAAGTTGACGCTTTTGGCGACATCTCTCCCATGTCAGCAATGAGTTTAATTTTTTAGCAACAAAGTCATATTCGTCATGGAAAACTAGTCTAAGGTCCTTCTCCCATTTTTAGTAATGTAAGAGATCTATAATATTATTTTATAATATCTAAGGTCCCTCAACCCCACACCCATATATCAGATCAAAGAAATTTGACTCTCTCTCTCTCTTCAATCTTCATACTATCCAAGCCAAACCATCTCTCTTTGTGCACATTCCTCTCTCTCTCTGCTCATTTCTCCTCTCCCGGTCTTCATCTCTGACACCACAGGCTTCACCTTCGCCTTTGTCTCTACCACGTTGTTGCCGGAATACCAAGATCTGAGCCGGACCACCGCGACCTGAGCTACGAACCACCACGATCTGAGTCGGACCACCACGATCTGAGCTGAATTCAACGCCGATGGTCGAGTTGCAGACAACGGCACGACTAGACGACACCGATCTCTCTAACAATCTATCTCTTTCTCTCTCTCAAAGTCTCTCTCGCAAAGTCTCTTTCTCTCTCTACATTATCTATATGTATTTTTTTTTTGACTCTTTGAAAATTTGTGATTCGTATTATTCCTAAAATGACTTGTGTGGTCTCCAATTCAGCTTTTGTTTGAATTTTTCGAATTGCTCTGTATAATTCGAGTTCTGAATTGATTATTTGAACTTCTATGAAACTTGTTTTCTTTTCAATTGTAACTCATTGAAATTTGTTTGTTTGGTACACTCAGTGAAATTGGATTGAATTTCTCTGATTTGGTTTGGATTGAATTTTCTCTAGTTTGGACCTGAGAATTTCTCTAATTTAGATTAAATTTTCTATGATTTTGATTGAATTTCTCTGGTTTGGACCAGAGAAATTCTTTGAGTTGGATTGAATTTCTCTGATTTTGATTGAATTTCTCTAGTTTGGAACAAAGAAAATCTCTGGTTTGGATTGAATTTTCTCTAGATCGATTTGAGGAATCTTAGATATTATGAAAATATTAGATGTCTTTTATGCTATAAAATCTTAATATCAGGGACCTTAAAAAAATCCCCTTATTCGTCGCCAAATGTTTTCAAATTTTTTATATTTTTTATTTTTGGATGGATAGAATGTTTGCAAGTTAAACCATGATGTTTCACATATTCTTTTATTCCCAAAAAAAAATGTTATTGAAATTATGAGAAATAAATTATATCATGTGATACGGAATGGAATTGAGGCAGTGGGATATTATGTATGGTTAAGATAATATAAAATGATTTAATTATTGTTTACTAACGGAGGTGAAAAATAATTCATAGTCATTTTCTAATACAAACAATCCCTTAGTATTTAATTAATTCCCAATTTCCCTTCATTTGTTCCTCTCTTATTTCTTAAATTTATATTTAATTTAATTATATATTTGTATTTTATGTTAAAAATGAATAACATTAGTACAACATCATACCGATATGTATGAAAAAGTTTGTTTAAAATGTAATTAGAATTTAAAATATTTGATTGGGATTTATTTACATTATAAATTAAATTATAAACACTTTTCTTGGTGTATGAAAAAATATATTATTCAAAATTTAAAATGTGGAGACTTTTTTTAAAAAATATTTAAAATTTAAAATGTGTAAATTATATTTATTAATTTATAAGGTTGATTCATGTTCTATTTGAAACCAATTGAATAAACATTTTTGTTTTTTTGCGCGGTTGAAATAAGGCAAAAGCAAATAATGGATGAAAAATGTTTGGAAGTACTAATTAGTGTTCATACTAATTAGGTGGTAGTGGGTCTCGTCAATAATGATGTGATGTTTTAATTTTGAAATTGTATTTTTTTTTTAAATACATTAATACTATTAGTGATGATGTTTTTAGTGAGATGAATAATTGCTGATAATGGATATACCCCCACACACGTTGCTTTTCAGTTTTGTTCCCCTTTCGTTTTCTGCCCTAGCATTTCACCCTCTCTCTAATTGCGTTGCATCTCGCTTTCTCTCTAATGTCTCCATCTCTCTTTCCAATCCTTCTCCACCCGTTGATCGCCACTACCCATTGTCACCGCTCGTCACCGCCGCCACCAAAAGTTAAGTCCTCCACTCTCTCACTTTCTCTCTTTTCTTGTTCTTTTTTAATTCAATTTCAGAATAATCAATCTGAAGCTGCCAAAATGATCGAGCGTCCTTGGCATCGTCGTTGCCGCCTATGATCGGTCAGGTTGTTTATTTCGTGATGTCACTGCCTCTCTATTGTCAATCTCGGTACTTTTCTCTTGCTTCTCCTCCTTAATTTCATAATCAGATTCTTGATTGTATTTCATTTTTTTTTTTAAATTTTATTTTAGTGTTATTGGGTTTTCTCTCCTTTTATTCGTATATTGGTTGTGATTGTGATACTTTGGGGTTTTTTTTTTTTTTTTCCAATCATTTTTATTTTTTCCTTTAAATTTGCAGAATGAGATTTTATTTATTTATTTATTTTTTTTATGTGTGTACGAAGGTGTAGATACACCACTTACTCTGTCATTCTTCTCTTAGGGTTTGGCTTTTGACTTTGTTGTATGGAAGCATATTGTTGTACCAGCACCATAAACTAGTGGTAAAATTATCATTCTTGCCACCATCATCAGCTTATAGCTTCACAAAACCTAGCGAAGTGTTTGGGTTTTGATGTGTAGACACTTGTATATAATAGGTATATGTGTACCTTCAATGTATGTATTTGTTCAGGTATCTTAAACTGTTTTGAAATTATGCGTTATATTGTACTTAATTCACTAAATTACTAATTTTATTGAGTCTGTGTTAATTTATCCACTAATGACTTCTCTTTGTTTGGGTATCTAGCAGGGTCTAGGGATATCCACAGTGGCTGCTCCTTTATTTTGATATTTTGTTCCTTTACTTATTAGAATGCAAGTGAGAGGGTTGAATGCGGGGGTTCACTATTGAATTCCAATGAACTGACAATTTTTATTTTGTGTAGTGCAGTTTTTTGTGCTTTGCGCATCTTAATATTGATTTTTCATTAAAGATTATGATTAGTGAAATGTCGGGGAATCATGATCTGAATCAGGCCTTGAAAAGTTCCGGCATTGTGGAAAAAGGAGATTAAAATGATTCTCAGTCTGCAAAAGTAGGTGTTTTTTTGATATTTTTGTATTAGTTTTATTTTATTTTTTTTAGTGAAGTGGTCATCTTATTTACTTGTACATTTACAGAGGTAAAATTTTGAACTTAAATATTTGCTATTGAATGAGATGGAGTTGCTGATCCCTGTTTTCTAACTAAAGTGCATTATTTTAAAAGTTCCTTATTCTCTGTTCTCAAAGTGCATTTTTTACATCTTACCCCAAGTAAAAAAACTTTAAAACCTGTATTTGTTTATTCTTGTCCATCTTAATTTGTGGATTACACCTAATTCTATGCACAAGTTGACTAGACTTTTTCACTATTTCAGCATATGATTTGATGACTCAAACATAAATATTATACTGCTAGATGTGGCTCTGTTTCTAGGACATTTATTTGAGTAAATTTTCTAGAACAACATCATCAACCAGATTTTAAACTTTTTGGTTTTCAAGATATTTAATTTGAGTGCATAAGTTACTTCTAAAGTGCTAGCTGTTGATGACTTCTAAAGTGCTTGCCGATAATGAGGAGATTAAAAAGACGGTATCAATTATTTGAAGAAATCTGATGCTTGAGAGCTTAATGATTATTGAGCAGAGAAGATTGTTTTTATTGATGAAATGTATTTTTTGATTAAACATATTGTTTGTAGAACGATGGTTGTATATTTGAATTAATGAAATGTATGTATTTTTTTTTAATATTTTGGATATATGGATTTGTTGAATAGTAGAAAATTAAATATATATTTCTTTTCAAAAAATTATTTAGTTATTTGTGATGGCTTTTTGACTGTCACAAATATCTATTTTTTTTATAAAAAAAAACTTAAGATTTTTTGCTGACGTACTTGTTCGTCACCATAAGCCTACTTTTGTCGACTCATATTGTGTCGACGAAAGTCTATCTTTTTACCAATGCAATATTGTGTTAGCAAAAGTGCCAAACAATCATCATATTTGAACTATTTTTATAGATGAAAAGGTAAATTAGTGACGATGAATGAAGGCTTTTGCTGACTAAGATGTAGTTGCTAAAGGTGCTACTTTTGCCAATGCAATGATATGTTTGTCGATAAAAGTTTTTTCCGACTCACTTTTCCCAACAAGTTCCCGGCGAAGCTCTATATGTTGGCAAAACTCTTCGCCGACGATTTCTCCTTTTGGCAACAAATTTTGCCGTGTTGCCAAAACTACATTTTGTTGTAGTGCTTCATATTAGTTTTAGAGTAACAAAACACAGGTTCTTGTTCATTAATTGATTACATTGTTGCTTCAATCCTATGTTTGATCATTATATCTTAGGAGATAGATGTCTTCAATCTGTAAGTACTTGTGCGGCAACAAATCTGTATTACACACTCGACTTAATCATAAGTTTTCTATTTGTCCTTCTGGTAAAGTAAATTCTATTAGTAAATTTTTTTTTTTATTTAATTGATTTGTTTCTCAATTTTGTTGACACACTTCAAAAGTGTATGAATAAAACACCAATATTTATTAATATAAAAAGTGGAGTCCACAATTTTAGATAGAATCTGTACACTTTTTTTAATATGAAGTCCATTATTTTGGACTAATCAGATTCTCTGTGTTGTTTATGTGAACAATTCCACAGTTGCATAAGTATTACAAAGAGAAGGAATCTCCAAACAATTTTACAAAATTGCCCCTTTTTTCACTCCTCCCTCTCTTATTATTTCTCACGACTCAAATGATACAAGGCAATAACATGAAAAAATAAAAGAGTAGAGTCAGTGTTGGTATTTTTTAGAGTTTACATTTTGTTTTGTTTTGTTTTGTTTTTTTGTTTTTTTTGATATTACTCATTAACATGATACAAATAAAATATGAGTTAAAAATAATACCACACAAAAATACAAAAATATTGAGAAAAGTTTTTCAAAATTCAAGATGGCATGACATAAAGACGAGTGATTTTTGCATGTGAATAGGATATATCCATGTGATATCTTATGATTGATGAAAGGTAGTGGAATATACGTTATATTATTGGATGTTTGAGAAATATTAAAAGATATATTTATTTATAATTAGTAGAAAGTATCATGCGGTACCTTATTAGTATACAAAACTTTTTCTGCAAAGACGCTCAAATATCCAGTGGTTTTCCGTTTTCATTAATGGTTTCTGTCAAATACATTTTCTGTTGATATATTAGTGTGTGGTGTTTGAAGATTGGGGAGTCAAGTCATCTACATGATTTTATTTTGAAGACTGGGAGTCAAAGTCTTTTATAATTACTAGCGTTTCCGTCCTGGTCTAACTTCACCACTCACTATTTATTTTTTATTATTTTTCAAGAGGAAGAAGAGAAATAAAAAAAGGCGCAACTATAAAATAAGCGAAAAGTGGGACAAATATTTTTGAAATTATAAAAATCTTTTACGGTGTAAATGAAACATTCAACAAAAAGAAAGAGAATAGGACCAACTAGTTGGGTATGCACAACAACGCTTAGTCGACTGGTGTAACCTATTCATCGAAGTATACAAGAAGGCATCAATTCGTCAAGTAACACGCGTAATGGATTAAACGTATGCTTTGGAGTCTTATGTGTATAATATTTCATTTGAGATATTCTAACCTTACTTATTTGTTTATTATTATAGAATCAATTTAGTAGACAAATAAAAAATAGACTTAATGGGAATTTATTAGAATTTTTTTAAAAAATATTTATATCCTAATTAATTTATAAGATATTTTTTTTATTTCAATAAGTCTTATTATTTTGAACATTTGATCTACCAAATTTTAATTCTCATATATATGATATTTTATGGACAATTTTAACTTTACAAATATTTTTAAAACCCTTGACAACTTGGTGAGGTGAACATTTACATTAAATAAATTTGATAGTGTAAATGTTCGTATTATGGAATATTCACACTAACAATGTGAACATTAATGTGCGCTTCACCCTATTATTATTAGGGGTATTTTGGATAACCAACAATAATAGAGAGTTCTAAATTTTGAACTCTAAAGAGAACTCTAGTGGCGTGAGGGGTGTGCGCGGTGCGGGTCAGTGAGGTTTGAGAGAAAAATAGAAACCGTATGGCGGGTGGCGGATTGATAAAAGTGTCACTAGAATTTGTCATTTTTCTTATCAAAAATCGGCGGTTCGGTTGGCAAATAATGGCGCATTTGCCTTGGCGGTTCGGGCGGATTGGCGGTTTATAAAAAATATAATTCAAATTACAAAACATAAATCAAATAGTAAAAAAAAGACGAGAGATATCGTGATGTTAAGAATCTTGCGAAACTTTCTTCTGATGCAGCAAGTGTAGCAACAGCATGATAATATCAACGACTATGCCATCAGTTCATTACAAGCATCTGTGGAAGTTACAATGATCAAATACAATACATAAAATTCCCCTCGAGTAGTAATGTAATACTATATTCTAAGGTATAGAACAACAAGCAAACTTAAGTAAAAAAGAATTTTTAGAATCTTATAAAATATGATTTAATAGCAGTGCGGGTCGGTGCGGTTTGGAAGAAAAATAGAAACCGGCGGATTGATAAAAGTGTCACTAGAATTTGTCATTTTTTTTACTAAAAACCGACGGTTCGATTGACAAATAATAACGAATTTGCCTTGGTGGTACGGTTCGGTGCGATTTTGGCGGTTTCGACGGTTTCGGCGGTATTATTCACACCCCTAATTACAATAAATATATATGATAACAAAAAAAAAAATCTTGAACGTAACATTTTTTATTCAGATATTCAAATTGAGTAATATTAAAAAATTTGATAAAATTTTTAAAATCTTTAATATTTTTCATTTAAATTTGATGACCTTAGGATCATTGATTCGGTAATTAAAATATTTTATTTAAAAAAAGGACAATCACATGTTGAGTTGATG
This sequence comes from Camellia sinensis, assembly GCF_004153795.1. Taxonomy (NCBI): domain Eukaryota; kingdom Viridiplantae; phylum Streptophyta; class Magnoliopsida; order Ericales; family Theaceae; genus Camellia; species Camellia sinensis. The sequence continues at coordinate 2,531,537 of NW_021025943.1, read as the reverse complement.
CCATTGGCCGCCCCATGCCTAGGAAGAGCCCGAATTTAATTACTTGTTACATCCTCAATGGACACCTTAATGTCAACTCATAATATCATTTTTTTTAAAATTTTATTTATTTATTTATTTTGCATGAAACAGTGGGAGGACTCGGGCCGCCCCACCTGATTTTAGCCTGCGAATGACCCCTCAATTATAGTCGTGTTCTTTTGGCTTCCATTGCTGATAAGTGTTATTCTTTTTCATCATAGTAGTGTTTATATTTATTTGTATTGTCTTCAAGA
>NW_021025943.1:2510800-2523486 GCF_004153795.1 Camellia sinensis | reverse complement strand
TTTTTGTACCTTTGTGAAGTGGCCAGCCAAGCTAGGGGAAACTCAGAAGGATTACGACGACAGATCACGGTGCACCTTCCACAAAGAAAAGGGGCACCGAACTGAGAATTGCACACCGTTAAGACAACACTTGGAAGAGTTGGTGGCAGCAGGCCACTTAGACAAATATATTGAAGGAGGGACGCAACTAGCCCTCCAAGATCATAATAACCATCCTAACGGAATGCCAATTGATGCACCGCCTCAAGGTATTATCAATGTCATACATGGAGTTTTTGAACCAGAGCGCGTATGCGAGCTCAGAGGTTCAATTAAGAAGGCTGAGCACTTTAGGAAAGTATTAAGTGCCCAACCTGCCATCAAGAAGGGGAAAACAGAGGCAACAAACGTCATGTCTTTTTCAGATAAAGACCTGGATCGAATATACTGTCCTCACAATGATGCGCTGGTCGTCACTCTCCGAGTCGAGGATTTTGACGTCAAGCGGATTCTGATTGACCAGGGTAGTTCATGTGAGATCATGTACTACGACACATTTAAACAACTGAAGCTACAAGACAAAGACTTGGCGCCTGCAGTTTCTCCCCTAATTCGATTCAACTCCATGCCAGAGTGGCCTGTCGGCAAAATAATACTTCCAGTCAGAGCAGGAAGCGTGACAAAACAATAGAGTTCTGGGTATTGAAGGTCCCCTCCACATACAACATCATCCTGGGCAGAACATAGCTGCATGCCATGCGTTCGGTAGCGTCATCATACCATCAGGTAATGCGATTCCCCAACGACACCGGCATAATTGAAGAAGTCTATGGCGATCAGATCAGTTCTGGGTATTGAAAGTCCCCTCCACTTACAACATCATTTTAGGTAGAACATGGCTGCATGCCATGCGGTCGGTGGCGTCATCCTACCACCAAGTGATGAGGTTTCCTAATAACGCCGGTATAATTGAAGAAGTCTATGGGGATCAAATCATGTCAAAACAGTGCTTTGCCATGACGAATGGCAGCCGCGCTGCCAAAGGGTACGTTCATTCGGTGGAAGAACCAGAAAGTAATGAACTATTCGCAGATGTTGGCAAGACGGCAGATCAAAAAGTGGTGGAGGACTTGGTAGAAGTAAAGATAGATGAAAAGAACCCGGATAAGTTCTTTTTGCTCGGCTCGTCATTGTCCAGCACTGAGAGATTAGAGGTCTTGGAATTCTTGACCTCTAATATCGAAGTGTTTGCCTGGACACCTTACGATATGCCAGGCATTGATCCAAACTTCATCAGTCACCAACTCAATGTCCACCCATCCGCCAGACCAGTCATTCAACGCACACGCAGATCGGCACTCCACCACGCCGAAATAGTGGCGGAAGAGGTAGGCAACCTGCTGGAGGCAGGGGCGATAAGGGAAGTGCACTACCCAAGATGGATCTCCAACACCGTCGTAGTGCCAAAAAAGAATGGTAAATGGCGTGTCTGCGTCGACTACAAAACGGTCAACAAGGCGTGCCCAAAAGATAGCTTTCCTCTACCAATGATAGATCAACTGGTGGACCTAACGGCAGGGCATAACCGACTTAGCTTTCTGGATGCATATAGAGGCTACCACCAGATCGCCATGCACGAACCAGACCAGGAGGTCACATCCTTCACAACACCAAGGGGGTTATATTGCTACAAGGTCATGCCTTTTGGCCTAAAGAACGCAGAGACGACATTCCAAAGAATGGTCACCAAGATGTTCGAACCATTGTTGGGCAGAACAATGGAGGCTTACATCGACGGCATGGTGGTCAAAAGCAAGGATGAGAATGACCATCTTAAAGACCTCAGCGAGATGTTCCAGATCCTGAAGAAACACAAGTTATGCCTCAATGCGTCCAAATGCGCATTCGGAGTGGGATCTGGTAAATTCTTAGGCTTCCTAGTGACCAACCGAGGTATAGAAGCAGACCCCTCTCAGATCAAAGCAATCCAGGAGTTGGAGAGACCAAACTCAGTCAAAGAAGTGCAGCATCTCACTGGTATGGGAGCTGCACTCAACCGGTTCATAAGCAGATCGTCAGACAGACTACGACCATTCTTCCAAGCTTTAAAGGCCAAGTTTGAGTGGGATGAAGAATGCGACCGAGCTCTGGAAAGCTTGAAGGAATACATGTCTTCCCCACCACTACTTGTTACTCCAGTACCTGGTGAAGAACTCTTTTTGTACCTAGCAGTCTCTCAACACGCAGTCAGCGCAGTGTTGGTTCGTACAGAAGGAATACAACACTTGCCCATCTTTTATGTCAGCAAGACATTGTTGGGAGCCGAAACAAGGTACTTACCATTGGAGAAACTAGCATTAGCATTAATGATGGCATCCAGAAAATTGGCGCACTACTTTCACGCCCACACCATAGTCGTCCTCACAGCCTTTCCACTAAAAGCTCTATTTGAAAGGGCGAACTTTAGTGGGCGAATTTTGAAATGGGCAGTGGAGTTGGGAATAAACCAACACCTGTTACTCCTTAGCCGAAGTAAGTGCATGACTAAGGAGTGGTTGGCTGGAATAAACCAACACCTGTTACTCCTTAGCCGAAGTAAGTGCATGACTAAGGAGTGGTTGGCTGGAATAAACCAACACCTGTTACTCCTTAGCCGAAGTAAGTGCATGACTAAGGAGTGGTTGGCTGGAATAAACCAACACCTGTTACTCCTTAGCCGAAGTAAGTGCATGACTAAGGAGTGGTTGGCTGGAATAAACCAACACCTGTTACTCCTTAGCCGAAGTAAGTGCATGACTAAGGAGTGGTTGGCTGGAATAAACCAACACCTGTTACTCCTTAGCCGAAGTAAGTGCATGACTAAGGAGTGGTTGGCTGGAATAAACCAACACCTGTTACTCCTTAGCCGAAGTAAGTGCATGACTAAGGAGTGGTTGGCTGGAATAAACCAACACCTGTTACTCCTTAGCCGAAGTAAGTGCATGACTAAGGAGTGGTTGGCTGGAATAAACCAACACCTGTTACTCCTTAGCCGAAGTAAGTGCATGACTAAGGAGTGGTTGGCTGGAATAAACCAACACCTGTTACTCCTTAGCCGAAGTAAGTGCATGACTAAGGAGTGGTTGGCTGGAATAAACCAACACCTGTTACTCCTTAGCCGAAGTAAGTGCATGACTAAGGAGTGGTTGGCTGGAATAAACCAACACCTGTTACTCCTTAGCCGAAGTAAGTGCATGACTAAGGAGTGGTTGGCTGGAATAAACCAACACCTGTTACTCCTTAGCCGAAGTAAGTGCATGACTAAGGAGTGGTTGGCTGGAATAAACCAACACCTGTTACTCCTTAGCCGAAGTAAGTGCATGACTAAGGAGTGGTTGGCTGGAATAAACCAACACCTGTTACTCCTTAGCCGAAGTAAGTGCATGACTAAGGAGTGGTTGGCTGGAATAAACCAACACCTGTTACTCCTTAGCCGAAGTAAGTGCATGACTAAGGAGTGGTTGGCTGGAATAAACCAACACCTGTTACTCCTTAGCCGAAGTAAGTGCATGACTAAGGAGTGGTTGGCTGGAATAAACCAACACCTGTTACTCCTTAGCCGAAGTAAGTGCATGACTAAGGAGTGGTTGGCTGGAATAAACCAACACCTGTTACTCCTTAGCCGAAGTAAGTGCATGACTAAGGAGTGGTTGGCTGGAATAAACCAACACCTGTTACTCCTTAGCCGAAGTAAGTGCATGACTAAGGAGTGGTTGGCTGGAATAAACCAACACCTGTTACTCCTTAGCCGAAGTAAGTGCATGACTAAGGAGTGGTTGGCTGGAATAAACCAACACCTGTTACTCCTTAGCCGAAGTAAGTGCATGACTAAGGAGTGGTTGGCTGGAATAAACCAACACCTGTTACTCCTTAGCCGAAGTAAGTGCATGACTAAGGAGTGGTTGGCTGGAATAAACCAACACCTGTTACTCCTTAGCCGAAGTAAGTGCATGACTAAGGAGTGGTTGGCTGGAATAAACCAACACCTGTTACTCCTTAGCCGAAGTAAGTGCATGACTAAGGAGTGGTTGGCTGGAATAAACCAACACCTGTTACTCCTTAGCCGAAGTAAGTGCATGACTAAGGAGTGGTTGGCTGGAATAAACCAACACCTGTTACTCCTTAGCCGAAGTAAGTGCATGACTAAGGAGTGGTTGGCTGGAATAAACCAACACCTGTTACTCCTTAGCCGAAGTAAGTGCATGACTAAGGAGTGGTTGGCTGGAATAAACCAACACCTGTTACTCCTTAGCCGAAGTAAGTGCATGACTAAGGAGTGGTTGGCTGGAATAAACCAACACCTGTTACTCCTTAGCCGAAGTAAGTGCATGACTAAGGAGTGGTTGGCTGGAATAAACCAACACCTGTTACTCCTTAGCCGAAGTAAGTGCATGACTAAGGAGTGGTTGGCTGGAATAAACCAACACCTGTTACTCCTTAGCCGAAGTAAGTGCATGACTAAGGAGTGGTTGGCTGGAATAAACCAACACCTGTTACTCCTTAGCCGAAGTAAGTGCATGACTAAGGAGTGGTTGGCTGGAATAAACCAACACCTGTTACTCCTTAGCCGAAGTAAGTGCATGACTAAGGAGTGGTTGGCTGGAATAAACCAACACCTGTTACTCCTTAGCCGAAGTAAGTGCATGACTAAGGAGTGGTTGGCTGGAATAAACCAACACCTTGTACTCCTTAGCCGAAGTAAGTATATCGGCTAAAGAGTGGTTGGCTGGAATAAACCAACTCTTGTTACTCTTCAGCCGAAGTAAGTGTAAGGCTGAAGAGTGGTTGGCTGGATTAAACCAACACTTTGTACTCCTTAGCCGAAGTAAGTGCATGACTAAGGAGTGGTTGGCTGGAATAAACCAACACTTTGTACTCCTTAGCCGAAGTAAGTGCATGACTAAGGAGTGGTTGGCTGGAATAAACCAACACTTTGTACTCCTTAGCCGAAGTAAGTGCATGACTAAGGAGTGGTTGGCTGGAATAAACCAACACTTTGTACTCCTTAGCCGAAGTAAGTGCATGACTAAGGAGTGGTTGGCTGGAATAAACCAACACTTTGTACTCCTTAGCCGAAGTAAGTGCATGACTAAGGAGTGGTTGGCTGGAATAAACCAACTCTTGTTACACTCTTCAGCCGAAGTAAGTGCGGCTAAAGAGTGGTTGGCTGGAATAAACCAACTCTTGTTACCCTTCAGCCGAAGTAAGTGCATGACTGAAGAGTGGTTGGCTGGAATTAACCAACACTTTGTACTCCTTAGCCGAAGTAAGTATATCGGCTAAGAAGTGGTTGGCTGGCAAGCATAGATTAAAAAGCCAAAACCGAAATAGAAGTTGGAGTAATAGAAGACATTACAAAATGCAAGCATACACACAACAACCGGAATAAGAGTTGCGTAAAATTTTCATTCAAAGAGAAGTCATTACATGGGCATACTTCGGTTACAAAGAGAAGAAAAAATTAAGAGAAAAGTTCATCAATTTCAGCATCAAAAGCCGCATCATCGCTAACTCGAAGAACGGTCTCAAGAGGAAGCTCACTCTCGGCTGCCATGATTCCTTCGGTTGGAACCACGTCTTCATTCGGCTGTTCGTTAGGATGGTCCTCTACCATGGGTTCCAACCGAAGTGATGGGTCGGCACCAACAACCGGAATGTCTTCAGGAGCAGAGGAGTCATCAGTGTCAGAGCCCTCCAGGAACTCTTGTTGCAAGGCATTTGCATACGCCGCAAGGGACTTCGGTATAAAGTACGCTGGAGGGTCGAAGACCTCGATCTGTTCATCATGACCGAGCTTCTCCACAGCCGCCCTCCAGCCGCACTTGAAGAAAAGCTCCTTGGCGGCGTCGCATTGTTTGACATAGGCCTCCTCTGCCTCCTTGAAACCTCGCTTGTACCCCTCCTTTTCGGCCGCCTCCATGTTCTTTTTCAGTTCGTTTATTTCGGCGTCTTTTCTCTTCTCAAGCTTCAGCAGCTCACGCAGATATTTGTCTTTCATTACAATGGCCGCTTTTTGCTTCTCCGCTTCAGCCGAATTAACCAGCTCGGCAAGTCGGCCGTTCTCCGCTTGAAGCTCGGTCATTCTCCTTTCGGCCTCCACTAGTTCGACCGCCTTTGCTTCGGCTTCCGCCATTGCTTGCCTTGTGGTCTTGCGGAGTTCTTGGACTTTCCTATAAGTGATATTGTTCTTTTGCAAGGCCTGCCAAAACAAAGATTTCTTCTCAGCCGAAGTAAAAGTTGGAAAAATTTAGACAGAAAAAACAGACAGAGCTACTTACCAAGATCATGGACTTGGAAGCAGACCGAATTGATTTCATTTCGGTGTTCAGTTGCTTCAAGTGGTGCTCCATGTCCTTGGGGAGGCACACACTTTTGGCCAGGTTAAAGGCCAGTTGGTGGTCTTTTTCGGCTACGACCGAGTCAGTGGCTTTGATGTTTCGGTCGTTGAAGGTCAGCGGCGGAGCCCACTTCGGAGATTCAGCTCGGTCAGTTTGCTCTGGTTGAGGGGAAGGTTGAGGGCTCTGGGGGATGGATTCAACCTCATCGACAAGTTGCTGTTCGGTCGATGTAGGTCGGGCGCGTTTTGAAGGTCGAGATGTAGAAGGCTGCTGAGAAGGGAGGGCCACAACGGCAGGCTGTGCCTCGATGGATGGCTGTACTTCGGCTCTGGTTGTTGCAGTCAGAAGGGCCCTAACTCTGCTCTTCTTTGCCATCTCTTCTTCAGCAGTTAATGGGACAAGTCGTATTTCGGGCAAGCGATTGACTGGGAGGCGTTACTTCGGGCCTAGTTGTTTAGGTGAGAAGGGCCCTAACTCTGCTCCTCTTCGCCATCTCTTCTTCAGCGGTTAGTGGGATAAGTCTTATTTCGGGCAAAGTTGGGTCCGGTTCTGGGTCTTCCTCAAGAAGAAAATCGGTTACCCTTGCTTTTCGGCGACCGCTGTACCAGTAGGTCGGTTCAAAATTCAGAAGCTTAGCCCAACTCCTCTCTTGGCACCGTAGTGCGGCTCGCAAAATTGCAAGGTTGGGATAGCTATATAGAGAACGGAGGTGGGCAAAATCTGCGAAAAAGAAAAAGTGTTAGTTCGATCAACAGACTAGAAAAACCGATGTAAACGTACAAGGAAGAAGACCGAAGTTGAATTACCAGGCTCTCCCATTTTCCAATTTATAGGTCGGCCAGGAATTTGGGCTTGAAAATCCTCAAAGTTCCCAGAGACCCAAAAGAAATCATCATCATTAAGATCTTTATCCAGTGTGTGTTTAACTATCTTCTCTCGGCGACGGCGAATCCTAAGGTACACTCGTGAGAATAGATCAAAGAGATCTCAGGGGTCCGAACTGTTTAACGCGCACGGGTACCCCCTGGGCATGTTACACTAGTCTGTCTAAGAAATTCGCAGATTAGCGGTTGGACAGGAAACCGCAGTCCGGTTTCTATTATGGATTGAAGGGTAAAAGGGACGAAGCCTTCATTGTCCCAGGGAGTAGCATCTTTTTCGGCCAACGTCAGATGGACGTCGTCAGGAATTTGGTAATCCTCCCTAAATTCGGCCATGCCACCAGGGGTCTCGACTAGATATCTATACTTACCCATCTGGTGAATAAATTATGAATAAATTATTTCGGTACAAAAATTTGGCTCAGTAGCTCGGTTGAGCACACGCAGGAGTGCCTGGGCAACCTAAGTCTGCAAGGTAGAAAACAAAGGGGTTAAGCACAGATCGTTGGACCGCGCTACAAATTATAAGCAAGATATACAAATCCTACTTCGGCTTAGTGGGCTGGTTCTACCTCGGCCCATCAGAAGGTTTGTTAGCTCGGTTTTGAGCAGTTTAGACCGGTTTAACGTCTAGGGGCAGCTTTCTGAGTTCGGTCTAAAAATCTAAGAAAGCTGGTTTAGTCCCAAGGCTTAAATCGGTTGCAGTATGAGGATAGTTACTTCGGTTGAACCCCTAGGGGCGGTTTTCTGAGTTCGGTTTAAGAGCTAAGAAAGCCGGCTTGGCCCCGAAAGGCTGAGCTCGGTTATGGACCGAAGTACCCAGTTCGGTGTGTACAAGCTTGTTTGGTGATCTTATCTCGGCTAGAATGGTTCGGTGGAAACCAATGATATTCCTACAAGTTCTAGTTCGGTTATTTTCTGAATCTATCTACATACATAACACAAACAGTATCCTAGTTCGGTTGCTATGTGATTTTGGATCCGAGATTGGTTTCTCTACATAACAGTTCATACACGTACAAGTTCTATGATTTTTTCATGGAAGTACAGAAGCAAAAACAAGAAATACACAAGCATGCTTCACCAAGATTGAGAAAACAGAAACGAAGAAAGCAAAAAAACAAGTTTTCTCAGAACTTACCAGGGGGAAACAAAGGCAAAGAAGGAAGAATGGTAGCAAAACCACAGCTTCTTCGAGTACGAACGGAAGAACAGATAGAGCACGCAGGGAGAAGACGAAGAATATGAAAAGTATAAGTGAATGATCCAAGAGGAGAAGGGTTGCGAGTACGAACGGAAGAACAGCTAGAGCACGCAGGGAGAGGACGAAGAATATGAAAAGTATAAGTGCATGATCCAAGAGTAGAAAGGTTGTTTTGTGAAAGAATGGAGAGAAAAAGGCGGCAAAAAGAGGCGGGAATTTTTTTGTAGGGCGGCGTGACAGTTGGCCACAGCTTATCAGAGTTTTCCACGTGTCACTGGAATGGGAAGCATTACAGTCGCTGTGATTGAAGAGACGTTTTGACCGGATATAGTGATACCCGAGGTAAACTTAGCTCGGCTGGAAAGGCTAAAGGATTTTTAGCTCGGCTGAAAAAGGGTAACAAATTCTAGCTCGGCCAGAAGGCTGGTAATCCCAATCATGTTGCACAGATGGAATTAAGGGGCAATTGAGAGGGTAATTTTTGGGAAAAATTGGGCCGAGCTTCGAGTTGGGTTTTGAGGCCCAAAACGCAGAAAGGCCGTACTGAATACTCCTGCCTAGAAGGCAAGGTTACTCCGGCCTTGGGGAGACAATGTTACTTCGGCCCAAGGAGGTGAGTGTATTCCGGCTCAAGAAAAGATAGTTGCTTCGGCCCAAGGAGGAGTAAAGCTACTCCGGTCCAGAGGCAACTCGGAGTTAGGCCGGTCGCAGAGTTAGTCCGGTCGCATTATGTTCTGGGAAGACCGGCTTCGGAGTTAGTCCGGTCATGACATACTCTGGCTAGGTCAGTCAGAACTTGCTACTTGGAAGTTTGGTCTAAACGCACCAAGGTTGAACAATGGCAGCCGAAGTAATGAGTTAGAAGAGAAGACCGAACTAAGGATAGTTCGGCCTTCTCTGTGACTCAGCATAGCCAGTGTTATTTCGGTCGTGTGGTAGTTCGGCTATGGAGAAAACCATCCCGCTTGGTTTGAGCAGTGGGGGAGGGTGTAAAAGGATAAGCATTATCCTTTGGAGTATGAATCCTAGAAGGACTCTGCATGGAGAAATACAAGTCCTACCAGGATTGTGCCACGGGAAACTTATAAAAGCCTACAAGCATCACCTTGGAGGAGGTAATTGAACACAATCTTTCTGAGAACTTAGAGCTTTGTCTATTTGTCAAGTTTTCTGACTTAGGCATCGGAGAGTTACGATATTTTCAGCTGGTATCATCAAAGGCAATCTTCGTCCTGAAATTCCAAGCTGGTGTGACCCGGCATGGAGATTATTGATGGAGCGGTGTTGGTCATCTGATCCAGACTCTAGGCCAGCATTCTCAGAAATTGCAAAGGAATTGCGTGCCATGTCAGCAGCCGTGAACATCAAGTGATTGCAATTTGGTTGTGTAAATACTTTAGGAGCACAGAGAACGGGGCATTCTGAGACGTTGACAGATCTTGGCCGTCCAATGTCTTGTCTGATCTCAACATTAAACCCCTTGTATTAGGGAAAAGCCAAACCGGGTGAATATTTTATTTTGGCAGTCACTGGTTTGTAATAGCGCCACTGTATAGGATATAGAACAAACTTTTGGTATCAGGTTGTTTTTGATTCTTGTCATCGACTAACAGACAAGTCTTGAACAGCTTTTACCACAGACAATGCTAATTGACTTTTTTTTCACAGCATCATCTCCCTCCATTTCCCCCCCCCCCCCCCCCCCCCCGTTGGGCCAATTCCAAGTTGCACGGGTCTGGGGTGTTGTCTGTCTTTTGTCTTCTCTTATGGCGAGTTGGGGTTACATTGCTCTCATGTTAGGAGGTGAGGATACTGATCCACAGCTTGTTCTCTGCCTTGCCATTTTCGGTTGGTTGAACGTTTGCAGGTTGTCATATACGCACCTGTCCTCTGCACCCCACGTCCACGTTCTGTTCATACCTGAGGGATGAGGATGCAGAGTTATTTGCTCTGTGGGCCCAAGAAAGTCTTCAGTGAATTGCCTCCTCTAAGTTGGTCCTGCTCAGAACGGTTGTCCAACTAGGAGTCCACATATGTTGCTCAACCCCACTTCGGATGGTTATGCCATCCAGAAGGTCCACCGTTTGCTCGGCCCACTTTGGAGTGACGCTCGTAAACATTGGACCGGAACTCTCATGACTGTCTTACTTTCGAACAAAGTTTGGCCATAAGGCTGAGGGTGTCCGAGCCTAGCTCCACTTTGGAGTGAGTATCTGCATTGGGCTTAGCACCATAAGACTTGATTAATTTTTACCCACTCAATTGCCACCACTGCTTGCGCTTACGTTGGCGAAGCGGACAGCCAATCTGTCACAAAACTTCGGAATTGGTCGATCACAAACTTATTTGAGCCCCGTGAGTAGTTCAAAATTATTGTTCGGTTCAACGTTTGTTGTCTGCCAATATTTCGTAGCTCGGTTTGGCCCCCGAAACTAAACTGTATTCTCAACTAGCCTTGTAATGTTCTAGCTTGGTGCTCTTTCCAGTTGGCTGCGCGTTGTTGCTCGCTTGGAAATAAAAAATACACATATATCAAAAAATAATAATAATATAAATAATAAATAAATAAATAAATAAATAAATAAAATTATTTATTTTATTTTAAATATAATATATATATGATACTCAAATTTTATTTTATTTAAAAATATATATACACAAATTTTTTATTTTATTATACTATATAATATTTTATATAAAATATTTTGGATATATATACATATATATTTCTAAGTTGACAAACTAAAATCCGAGCATTTACAAATCTGCTTCACATTATTTCCAAGCATTCTTACATAGCCAACTTCTAAACTTGTTTTGAATAATATAGATGGGTAATGCCTTGTGGGCCACAACCTTTGATTGCATGCATGGTAAATCCATGCAAAAACTATTTTTGGTAATTTGTTGGCTACAAACTTGTATTCCACTTATCAAATTATGTAAGGGTTGCCATGAAAGTGCTTGGTGGGCAATTGCTTGCTTGACTTCAGGTGCATAGTCCAGGATATAATCCTCCCTTGCCTTACTCCACATGCATTATCAAGTAGGTTTATTGGTGGGCTTGAACGTGCAAAAATTGTATATATTCCCAAGCACGAGTATGGAAACGTAATTAGCAAAACTGTTTCGGTCTCACTTCTTCATTGCGTTGGTTCGGTCGTGTCTTTGATTGCTGCTGCGTCCGAAATATTGGTTGGTTTGCTCCGTGTTGTATGAATCGTTCGGCTGCGTCTTGTCGCCCAACGCAGCTCTTTGATTCATTTCAATTCATAGTTGCCTCACACGCCAGCTTGGCTTACCTCAATGCATCGTTACAACTTGGTCGAATTATCGTTCGATGGCTCGTCAACCCTTTCCGACATCTTGTGGGCCGAACAACTCTTATTATTTTACGCAAGACTTACCCAGCTCGGTCTTAATTATTTGATCTTCCAATTCTCGTTCTGGCGTCGTTCGCTCCCTTTCTGCATTTTGTAAAATTGTTTTTCCAAATCTGGCAAGTTGTTCAGTCCCATGTTCGGGCCTTCTTGATCTTGTTAATTTGATGTTGTACTGGTGCTGCGGTTGGCAAACTAAATATCAAAAAGAAATCTATTGCAGACTCAGTCTTTGTAAGCTCGGCCATTTGAAGTACCTCCAAAGCTGGATTGTTCAGTTTCCTGAAAATGGATTTCTCGAGAAAATTGGAGGTTGAGATCTCGAGATTGGGTTTTGTGAGAAAGTCTCTTGGTTGGTGAGGTTGAATTTTGCGTTGAAGATTGGTTGAGAGTGGTTGAGGTTCGAAGCTGAGGAAAGAGACTATTGGGCTGCGAAGATCGAATCGACCTATGACGCAAGAGATTAAGGAGCGAACCAACTCTCATCTCTCTGGTTTCGAACAAATTTAAAGCATCCAATCCAAATCAACCTGCATACAATAATCCCCTTCATCAAGCTAGTTGCAACCACAAATTCACTGCTTTCTTGCACTAACCATTTCACCTTTGCTTTGAAGCATCTACCACATGTTCCTTTGCTTCCACATACTCCAATCAACAACTTGTATAAGATGCCCTCAGAAGAACCCACCCCATTTCTCATATATTCAACCAACTCACATGCCACACTGGACTTAGGTTTTTTTAACCAACAGCCTGAATAGCAGCTACTAGTATATCGCTGCATTCGACTAAGCCTACCGTTCTGCCTCATGGTCTCCTTCCTCAAACAGCACGCATCACCACGTGTATAGTAAAACAGGTC
>NW_021025943.1:2472874-2510775 GCF_004153795.1 Camellia sinensis | reverse complement strand
ATTAGTTAAACCCTCTGGAGGCTACATCATGTAAAACCTTCGAGCAGTCAACCAAAGTGATCAACAGAACAGCTAGCAGAGGCAGACTGAATCCCCTATGTGTAATGTGACCACTTAAACTAACCCACTACACCCATCAATCCACTAAACCTATACCACTCTACCTACCACCTCCACTTCACCCCTACGGCCACACCACAATACCTGCTACCTTTCTCTACTATATAATAGAGAGTTGTACATATATACACAAATCAATCTTTGATAAATATAACAACAATCTGTTGTTAACAATACAATCAAAATTTAATATGATCAGATTTCAATTTATCTTACATGGTATCAGAGCTATAGGTTAAGCTCTTGGTGCTCTTCGCCTTCTGGCGGGCGGCAACCTTGCCTTGACCGCCCGCCGGACCTCAACCTAGTCCGCTTATTTTCTACACATACCTTCCCATCATTGCCCAAATCCTCTCTCCCTCGGATGTGTAACCATTAATTTGCTCAACATCTTTGGCATCTGCTTCCAATGCCCTTCTCCTTGTAACATTGACGTAGTGGTCTCTGTGTGTAATTAACACCAGCCCACCCACTCCATCTTGCCTCGCACTCCTTCACACCCAGAAGAGCCTTCTAGAATGTCCTGATCAGACTCCAGCTGAGTCATTGGTTGCATCAAAAGATCTTCAAAGTACTCCGGCGATGGCGCCGCCGTTGCCGCCGAATCCGAGAGATTTGGGAGGAAGCCGCTGCCGGCCAGCCATTATCGTCACAGGCACAGTAACTCGATGGACGGCTCGATGTCGTCGTTTGAGGCCGATTCATCGTTGATGATCGATGGAGTTAAGAAGACCATGGCTCCTGATCGGCTCGCTCTCCTTGATCCCAAGCGAGCTAAAAGAATTCTTGCGAATCGACAATCTGCGGCACGTTCAAAGGAGCGAAAAATACGATATACAAACGAGCTGGAGAGGAAAGTACAGACCCTTCAGACGGAAGCTACCACCCTCTCTGCACAGGTCACAATGCTCCAGAGAGACACAACTGGATTGACTACTGAGAACAAGGAACTCAAACTGCGGTTACAGGCGATGGAACAACAAGCACATCTTCGAGATGCTTTGAATGAAACACTGAGGGAAGAAGTACAACGGCTTAAGATAGCAACGGGTCAAATCCCAGCTGCCAATAGAAACCCCTTCAACAGAGCTCTACCTCCACAATTCTCTTCCCACCCACAGATGTTTCAGCAATTTGGTCAATTGGTTTTATATAAACTCTCTTTCTTCGGTTGAAGCTGGGCAAAACCAAAACAAAAAGGACTCTTTAGACTTGCTCTCTCGACCCACAGATCTGCCACTTTTGTCTTTGATCAACCTACCGTCGCCGTCGTCGCCACAGACGGTGGCGGCTCGACCAACCTACACTCTCTCTACCCCTCTCTTTTTCTCTCTCTCTCTGGTCCCTTTTATCTCCACTAGACCCACTCACTTCCTTTTCTTATGATATGAGAATATTTTTAATATCTTTACTCACCTCACATGGATACACCCATCCATCGCCCAACCTTTCTTTTCATTATTATAAAACTTAGTTGGTCTAATTTCTCTTTCTTTTTATTTATTTATTTAAACTCACCCATCCACCGTCCCAACTTTATTTTTTCTTATACAGCTTAATTGGTGCTCTCCATTCGTCCTGTTCCCCACTCTCACATTTATTATTTTTATTCATCATTATATATTCCTCATCACCATGCTCATCATTTCGTCGCCATCACCTTATTTTATTTTTATTATTATTTTTTTTTCTTCGATTCCCTTCTTTTCACATAAAAAAAAAAAAAAAACCCAAAACAATTTACAAATTTGCACAACAACCCATATTTTATTCATCTCAGGGATCAACCTCGATCCCCATTTTACACCAAAAAAAAAAAACAAAACAAAACAAAACAAAAAAAAACAAAAACTACAACGGTCCGACATGACCCCGTAAACTGTCTTCTACAACGGTCCGACATGACCCCGTAAACTGTCTTCTACAACGGTCCGACATGACCCCGTAAACTGTCTTCTACAACGGTCCGACATGACCCCGTAAACTGTCTTCTACAACGGTCCGACATGACCCCGTAAACTGTCTGCTACAACGGTCCGACACGACCATACAGTGTCTCCTATCCCATTTTTTTTTTTTAATTTTATTTGTCCGCTTATTTTTTTCTGTTTTGTTACTCTCTCCAAACTCAAGTTGGCTAGTACCTATCCTCCTTGAGTTTGCGGGGGGCTGTTAAAGTATACAATACAACACACACCAGCACACACCCACTAGCATCACATGTTCATATCACACTGTAAAGCACACACCAGCACACAAGAAAGCTTAGTTTAATGTATTGTAATATACACTTCGGTCACCTTCTCCTCTCTATAAATAGAGAGAGCTCAGTCTCTTGTAACATATAGAAATATAACAGACACTGAATATACATCACTGTCATTTCAGTCCTTCTCCTCTCTTTCATTTCAGTATTTATTTAACAGGATTTACCATTAGTCTTGTTTTAATGATCAAAATTATTCTTTTTGTTAGATATTTTATGTGTATCATTCACACAAAAAATTAGATTGATCCAATAATCGTAGCATATTTAATTGATTGTGTTTGTCATCAAAAAATAAATAAGAATTGAATAGATTATTTTTTTTGTGATAAACACGATAAATTAAATATGTTATGATTATCGAATCAATCTATTTTGTTTTATTTTTTTGATGGATGATATGCATGAGTACCCAAAAAAATCAATGGTTCAAATTATTAAAATGGGAACAATATTAGACATATACATTTGTGATTGGTAAAAATTAGTGTCACGTGATATCCTATTAACATACAAAAATTTATACTCCAATCTAGATTATGGATTAAAAGAAATCCACCTCCAAGACTATTTGTCACCAATTTTTTTTGCAAGTTGTCTTCAATGCATTTCCAATTATAGTATAAAAAATATATATTAAAATCTCAAAAATTTTAGCCGTGTATTAACATAAAATTTACTTTCATAATCTTATGTTTTCAACTATTTATGTTATTCTATTCTCAAAAAAAAAAAAAAAAATGTTATAATGATATTTAAAAATCCTGTTACAAATAAGTAAATTTTACAGATATATATATATATATATAGAAAATATTTTTGAAATTGATTACAGTCGCGGGAGAATAGTAGTAGACCCAATTCCACTCTTCTGAGAAACATTAGCTATCAATAGAGGTTGAGTTGCCCAAATCAGAGGCATGAGTGGCTCATGCGTTTTGGGCTTTGATCAAAGGCAGGTAAATTATAGTTTGGTGGTCAAACTTGATTCAGATAAACTTTGAATGATACCACACCCCAAAACAAAAATAAAATAAAGATTTTAATAGCTGTACCGCAAGTTTGCTTAAATTACTAAAAGAGACTTTTGGAACCTCATGTTCTGCTGCAACTCCCCCCACGAAAGGGACACTTTGCTTTAAAGCCATTAAATGCCACCATTTGCCCCCATTTCCTCTCTGCTGAAGGTTACAAATTTTGGCCTTCTTGTTGAAAATGATCCACCCACCAATCTTAATCTTGGGAAACACCTCACACCCTAAATAGGGTTTGTCTCTTTCAATGGCGTGCAAGGTCTGTTTCGTCCTCCCTCAAAATCAATGCATTTCCTCCTACCATAAGAATTTTATCAGAATTTTAGGTGCATGACCAAGATAAATTCATATATTGTAGAGTTAATATATATATAATAGATTTAAATTACATATGATATTTTTAGTTTTTTTTTTTTTGAGTAAATAATATTATTGCTTGCAAAAAATTAATAAGTGTTATTGGAAAAATAAATTTATATTGTTTATCGATTGACACTTATTATGTTATCTTCTCAAAATTAACTTAAAATTAACATGCCTATTGTTAAAAAAAATGACTGATTAATGAATAATGTTATATGTATTAATTGATATACTAATTAGTGTATCAATAGATGATGTGACATAATTTTAGAGATTTTGAATATTCGTAATATGTATAATGAGTGAGATCAGTAATAATGTCATAACATATGTTGGTACACTAATTGGTACATAGATCGTAAACTGTCTTCTACAACGGTCCGACATGACCCCATAAACTGTCCCGACATTGATTCCGGTCAGCTTCTACATCGGTCCGACATGACCCCATAAACTGTCCCGACATTGATTCCGGTCAGCTTCTACATCGGTCCGACATGACCCCATAAACTGTCTTCTACATCGGTCTGACACGACCACACAGTGTCTGCTACAACGGTCCGACATGACCCCGTAAACTGTCTGCTACAACGGTCCGACACGACCATACAGTGTCTCCTATCCCATTTTTAATTGTCAGCTTATTTTTCTGTTTTATTACTCTCTCCAAACTTAAGTTGGCTAGTACCTATCCTCCTTGAGTTTTAGCCGTTAATGTAAAATGTAAATTGTAAAATGTAAACTACCACCCACCTACCACCTCCACTACCACCCACTCTACCTACCACCTCCACTACCACCTACACCTACTACCACCCTCTCTTCTATATATAGGAATTGTAAACATTGTAAACAAATCAATCAATACATAATTCATTCTCTCTGTATCTCTCTCTATCAATTTATCTTAACAAATTACAAATTGTGTATCAAAAAAAACAATCCATAATATCCGTCACAAATGATGCAAGAAAAAAATACAACATTTGCTGAAAAAAATAGGTAAAAGATCGAATTGGTCTAGTTTTAGAGTAAATTAAGAACCAAATAGTAGGAACTGGTTTAAGAAAAATTAGAATCGCAATCAAACCGTTAAATTGGGAAACCGAACCATAAAAACTAGTTTGATTCGGTTCGGTTTTATGGTATATATTTTATGTTAGTAAATAAATTAATGATAATTAATTTTATTAAGTTGGTTAGAGTTTATCAATTTCGCAATGAAAGTTAGTGTTCAAATCTTAATTTTTACATATAAACATATAAAAAAATAATAAATAAATATGTCATGGTCCGATTCGGTTCGAAATCGGAATTGGGAAGCGGACCAATTTGAACGATTCCATTATTTTCAGAACCAGAACTAGAATCGAAGCTAATAAAAACCAAACCAAATTGACAATTTATATTGAATTGGATTGGTTTACTGGTTCCATCAATTTTTTTGTGAAAAACTAATTTAACATCATTCTCTAACTTTTAGTAATGAAAGAGGTTCATAATGTTTTTTTTTTGTAGCCTAAAGTCCCTCACTTACACCCATATATCGCACCCTCTCTCTCTTTATATATATATATACCAAATCTCTATTCCTCTTTCTCTTTCATCTCTTTTCTCTCTTTTGTCTCTGTATTCTCTCTCTCTCTCTCTCTCTCTCTCTCTTTATATATATAAGAAGGATTGATGTTTGTGGTGATTTTTCGAGAAGAATTAGTTAAAAGATTAGTCCAACACGCGGTTTGTGCTTGGAAACGTAAGAAACTAGGTATGGCAGTGGATGATATCTTTGCTATCTGCCTCTTTTTTACAATTCGACATCTTTAAGCTTCTATAAATGTCTGAGTGTATATTCTTTCTTGACTCTACTGTATTTAAAAATGAATATAGAGTTGAATGAAAAATATATTAGTGACTATGTTCCTAGTTTCTATACAAACAATATATATATATATATATATATATATTTATAAGACACATGTTTGCATCACTTATTGAATTATTTCCCTTGTAGAGGAAATAATTAAAAGGTTGACAAGAAACTATTCCATTTTTTTCTTCTCTCTCTTTTATGTATAATACACAAAGAAATTTCTTCAAATTAGAAAATTTTCCAAAACACAGAGAAAATTAAGGAAATTTCTCTGAGTTGGGCAAAATTTCTGAGTTGGGTCGAAATTTCTCTGAGTTTGAGCCAATATTTTGATTGAATTTCTCTAACATCTGAATTTTTCCTAACCTATCAAATTATGTTGGTTGTTTGATTTTCATTAGTTAGTTGTCTCCTTGTATGTAATTTTCCTCTTGAGATGAATTTTCTCTAACATCACAATTTTCTCTAAACACATTAGATTCGCTTTACTCTATGTGTTTTACTTGATTTTCTATAGCTTGTTGTCTCTTTGATTTTCTCTCCAATTTTCTTTGGCATTTTAGTTTTTCTTGACCACATTAAACTCCTATTAATTTATATTGTTTGTTTGATTTTCACTAGTTAGTGGTCCCTTGAGTTGAATTTTCCTTGAGTTAAACTCCCACTAATTTTAGTTCTCCTTGTGTGTAATTTTCCCTTTGAGATGAATTTTCTTTGACACTAAGATATCTCCTTTAGATTAATTTTCTCTAGCATTTGAATTTTCTTGCCTACATTGAGCTCCCACTAATTTATGTTGCTTATTTGATTTTTATTGGATTTCTAATTTCTAATTTTATTTTTGATCTTTTGGAATGTGTAGATGTCTTTTTTTTTTTAAACTGTAATTATATTTTTGTATTTTAAGTTCTTTGATGAATTTAACATGGTGTTTTCTTGTAAAAATTATAGAAAAATGGGTTTGTAAGTAGCTCAATTTTCTCTAGTTTGTTCAAAGCATTTTGAAAATTATGAGCAAATAAGACAAAATTGGTAAAAATACAGAGAAATTTATAAGCAAATCAGAGAAATTTCAAACACACAGAGAATTGTGTCAATGTTGAGTCATACATGTATTGGGGACAATATGGTTTTCATGTCTACAGTATAGTTTCCGTTTTTGAGGAATGTTTCTTTGATTGGTTATGCTTTAGATGACCAATTTGCTAGTTTTATGTACAAAATAAAATTTTCTCCAGACTGTGTGAATTTTCTCTGTTTGTAATTTTGTGAATTTTCTTTGACTGTGTGAATTCTCTCTGGCTATATGAATTTTTTTTGATTGTATGAATTTTCTCTGACTGTGATCACTGTGTGAATTTTCTCTGGTTGTGGTCACTGTTTGTAATTTTGTGAATTTTCTTTGGCTGTGTGAATTCTCTCTGGCTATATGAATTTTTTTTGATTGTATGAATTTTCTCTGACTGTGATCACTGTGTGAATTTTCTCTGGTTGTGGTCACTGTTTGTAATTTTGTGAATTTTCTTTGGCTGTGTGAATTCTCTCTGGCTATATGAATTTTTTTTGATTGTATGAATTTTCTCTGACTGTGATCACTGTGTGAATTTTCTCTGGTTGTGGTCACTGTTTGTAATTTTGTGAATTTTCTTTGACTGTGTGAATTCTCTCTGAGTGTATGAATTTTCTCTGACTGTGATCACTGTTTGAATTTTCTCTGGCTATGGTCACTTTGTGAATTTTTTCAAACACTTTGGAATTGTGATGTGTCTAGAGAGAATTCCAGTGAAAATGCCCAAAGAAATTCTAAACATGAACACACAAACAAATTTAAAGAAATTGTAAGGAGATTATGATGTGTCCAGAGAAATTCCAAACATGAACACACAAACGTACTCAGAGAAATTCAAATGAGATTGCGATATGTCCGGAGAAATTCCAGTGAAAATGCTAGATAAATTCAAAACATGAACACACAAACACACTCAGAGAAATTCAAATGAGATTGCGATATGTCCGGAGAAATTCCAGTGAAAAAGCTAGATAAATTCAAAACATGAACACACAAACACACTCAAAGAAATTCAAATGAGATTGCGATATGTCCGGAGAAATTCCAGTGAAAAAGCTAGATAAATTCAAAACATGAACACACAAACACACTCAAAGAAATTCAAATGAGATTGCGATATGTCCGGAGAAATTCAAGTGAAAAAGCCAGATAAATTCAAAACATGAACACACAAACACACTCAGAGAAATTCAAATGAGATTGCGATATGTCCGGAGAAATTCAAGTGAAAAAGCCAGATAAATTCAAAACATGAACACACAAACACACTCAGAGAAATTCAAATGAGATTGCGATATGTCCGGAGAAATTCAAGTGAAAAAGCCAGATAAATTCAAAACATGAACACACAAACACACTCAGAGAAATTCAAATGAGATTGCGATATGTCCGGAGAAATTCAAGTGAAAAAGCCAGATAAATTCAAAACATGAACACACAAACACACTCAGAGAAATTCAAATGAGATTGCGATATGTCCGGAGAAATTCAAGTGAAAAAGCCAGATAAATTCAAAACATGAACACACAAACACACTCAGAGAAATTCAAATGAGATTGCGATATGTCCGGAGAAATTCAAGTGAAAAAGCCAGATAAATTCAAAACATGAACACACAAACACACTCAGAGAAATTCAAATGAGATTGCGATATGTCCGGAGAAATTCAAGTGAAAAAGCCAGATAAATTCAAAACATGAACACACAAACACACTCAGAGAAATTCAAATGAGATTGCGATATGTCCGGAGAAATTCAAGTGAAAAAGCCAGATAAATTCAAAACATGAACACACAAACACACTCAGAGAAATTCAAATGAGATTGCGATATGTCCGGAGAAATTCAAGTGAAAAAGCCAGATAAATTCAAAACATGAACACACAAACACACTCAGAGAAATTCAAATGAGATTGCGATATGTCCGGAGAAATTCAAGTGAAAAAGCCAGATAAATTCAAAACATGAACACACAAACACACTCAGAGAAATTCAAATGAGATTGCGATATGTCCGGAGAAATTCAAGTGAAAAAGCCAGATAAATTCAAAACATGAACACACAAACACACTCAGAGAAATTCAAATGAGATTGCGATATGTCCGGAGAAATTCAAGTGAAAAAGCCAGATAAATTCAAAACATGAACACACAAACACACTCAGAGAAATTCAAATGAGATTGCGATATGTCCGGAGAAATTCAAGTGAAAAAGCCAGATAAATTCAAAACATGAACACACAAACACACTCAGAGAAATTCAAATGAGATTGCGATATGTCCGGAGAAATTCAAGTGAAAAAGCCAGATAAATTCAAAACATGAACACACAAACACACTCAGAGAAATTCAAATGAGATTGCGATATGTCCGGAGAAATTCAAGTGAAAAAGCCAGATAAATTCAAAACATGAACACACAAACACACTCAGAGAAATTCAAATGAGATTGCGATATGTCCGGAGAAATTCAAGTGAAAAAGCCAGATAAATTCAAAACATGAACACACAAACACACTCAGAGAAATTCAAATGAGATTGCGATATGTCCGGAGAAATTCAAGTGAAAAAGCCAGATAAATTCAAAACATGAACACACAAACACACTCAGAGAAATTCAAATGAGATTGCGATATGTCCGGAGAAATTCAAGTGAAAAAGCCAGATAAATTCAAAACATGAACACACAAACACACTCAGAGAAATTCAAATGAGATTGCGATATGTCCGGAGAAATTCAAGTGAAAAAGCCAGATAAATTCAAAACATGAACACACAAACACACTCAGAGAAATTCAAATGAGATTGCGATATGTCCGGAGAAATTCAAGTGAAAAAGCCAGATAAATTCAAAACATGAACACACAAACACACTCAGAGAAATTCAAATGAGATTGCGATATGTCCGGAGAAATTCAAGTGAAAAAGCCAGATAAATTCAAAACATGAACACACAAACACACTCAGAGAAATTCAAATGAGATTGCGATATGTCCGGAGAAATTCAAGTGAAAAAGCCAGATAAATTCAAAACATGAACACACAAACACACTCAGAGAAATTCAAATGAGATTGCGATATGTCCGGAGAAATTCAAGTGAAAAAGCCAGATAAATTCAAAACATGAACACACAAACACACTCAGAGAAATTCAAATGAGATTGCGATATGTCCGGAGAAATTCAAGTGAAAAAGCCAGATAAATTCAAAACATGAACACACAAACACACTCAGAGAAATTCAAATGAGATTGCGATATGTCCGGAGAAATTCAAGTGAAAAAGCCAGATAAATTCAAAACATGAACACACAAACACACTCAGAGAAATTCAAATGAGATTGCGATATGTCCGGAGAAATTCAAGTGAAAAAGCCAGATAAATTCAAAACATGAACACACAAACACACTCAGAGAAATTCAAATGAGATTGCGATATGTCCGGAGAAATTCAAGTGAAAAAGCCAGATAAATTCAAAACATGAACACACAAACACACTCAGAGAAATTCAAATGAGATTGCGATATGTCCGGAGAAATTCAAGTGAAAAAGCCAGATAAATTCAAAACATGAACACACAAACACACTCAGAGAAATTCAAATGAGATTGCGATATGTCCGGAGAAATTCAAGTGAAAAAGCCAGATAAATTCAAAACATGAACACACAAACACACTCAGAGAAATTCAAATGAGATTGCGATATGTCCGGAGAAATTCAAGTGAAAAAGCCAGATAAATTCAAAACATGAACACACAAACACACTCAGAGAAATTCAAATGAGATTGCGATATGTCCGGAGAAATTCAAGTGAAAAAGCCAGATAAATTCAAAACATGAACACACAAACACACTCAGAGAAATTCAAATGAGATTGCGATATGTCCGGAGAAATTCAAGTGAAAAAGCCAGATAAATTCAAAACATGAACACACAAACACACTCAGAGAAATTCAAATGAGATTGCGATATGTCCGGAGAAATTCAAGTGAAAAAGCCAGATAAATTCAAAACATGAACACACAAACACACTCAGAGAAATTCAAATGAGATTGCGATATGTCCGGAGAAATTCAAGTGAAAAAGCCAGATAAATTCAAAACATGAACACACAAACACACTCAGAGAAATTCAAATGAGATTGCGATATGTCCGGAGAAATTCAAGTGAAAAAGCCAGATAAATTCAAAACATGAACACACAAACACACTCAGAGAAATTCAAATGAGATTGCGATATGTCCGGAGAAATTCAAGTGAAAAAGCCAGATAAATTCAAAACATGAACACACAAACACACTCAGAGAAATTCAAATGAGATTGCGATATGTCCGGAGAAATTCAAGTGAAAAAGCCAGATAAATTCAAAACATGAACACACAAACACACTCAGAGAAATTCAAATGAGATTGCGATATGTCCGGAGAAATTCAAGTGAAAAAGCCAGATAAATTCAAAACATGAACACACAAACACACTCAGAGAAATTCAAATGAGATTGCGATATGTCCGGAGAAATTCAAGTGAAAAAGCCAGATAAATTCAAAACATGAACACACAAACACACTCAGAGAAATTCAAATGAGATTGCGATATGTCCGGAGAAATTCAAGTGAAAAAGCCAGATAAATTCAAAACATGAACACACAAACACACTCAGAGAAATTCAAATGAGATTGCGATATGTCCGGAGAAATTCAAGTGAAAAAGCCAGATAAATTCAAAACATGAACACACAAACACACTCAGAGAAATTCAAATGAGATTGCGATATGTCCGGAGAAATTCAAGTGAAAAAGCCAGATAAATTCAAAACATGAACACACAAACACACTCAGAGAAATTCAAATGAGATTGCGATATGTCCGGAGAAATTCAAGTGAAAAAGCCAGATAAATTCAAAACATGAACACACAAACACACTCAGAGAAATTCAAATGAGATTGCGATATGTCCGGAGAAATTCAAGTGAAAAAGCCAGATAAATTCAAAACATGAACACACAAACACACTCAGAGAAATTCAAATGAGATTGCGATATGTCCGGAGAAATTCAAGTGAAAAAGCCAGATAAATTCAAAACATGAACACACAAACACACTCAGAGAAATTCAAATGAGATTGCGATATGTCCGGAGAAATTCAAGTGAAAAAGCCAGATAAATTCAAAACATGAACACACAAACACACTCAGAGAAATTCAAATGAGATTGCGATATGTCCGGAGAAATTCAAGTGAAAAAGCCAGATAAATTCAAAACATGAACACACAAACACACTCAGAGAAATTCAAATGAGATTGCGATATGTCCGGAGAAATTCAAGTGAAAAAGCCAGATAAATTCAAAACATGAACACACAAACACACTCAGAGAAATTCAAATGAGATTGCGATATGTCCGGAGAAATTCAAGTGAAAAAGCCAGATAAATTCAAAACATGAACACACAAACACACTCAGAGAAATTCAAATGAGATTGCGATATGTCCGGAGAAATTCAAGTGAAAAAGCCAGATAAATTCAAAACATGAACACACAAACACACTCAGAGAAATTCAAATGAGATTGCGATATGTCCGGAGAAATTCAAGTGAAAAAGCCTCAGATCGGTGTGCTACTGCTCGCCTCTCTCTCTCTCTCTCTCTCGGTGTTCTCATCTCTCATCTCTCTCTCATTCTCTCTCGGATCGGTGACTATTTTTGTTCATTTGTATGCTTGTGTGTTTTTATTAATTTGTTGCTTTGTGATATGGCTCATATCAGTGGTATTGTTGCTGCTCAGGTTCATTTCTTGTTCTTGTTTTTATTTTATTTTTTTATTTTTATTTTTATGAATCTGATTTGGTTTTGTTTTATTCAATTGTGTAGATCTGCATGTGGGATTTAAAAAATAAAAAATAAAAATAATTTTGAGCTTTTATGATGGTGCTCAGTGAGAGATTATTGGATCTGGATGTATTACTGAGTTTTTCATGTTCTTGATTTGCATTATTGGATCTGTATTAAAGTTGGAGCTTTAGAGTAGGTTAAATTGTGTAGTTTGGATCTGGGTTTTGTTGGTTCTTCTTTTTGTTCTTTTGTTACTTAGATATTGTTTGCTTGAATGAATTCTTAAGACTGTCATTTGGATCTTCTAAATTTCATTTCTTTAGTTCTCTGATTCCCTGTTGCTTTTGTTATATATTTTGCAATTAAAGGTCAAGGTTTTGAAGTATTTTCAAATTTTAGAATATATAATTCTATTATATTTTGGAAGCTTCAATAGCAGAATGAAATGTAAGTTCTAAGCCACTTCTTTTCGAAAGATCTGTATGAAACAAGGTCAATTGGGTTTTTTATTTAGTTTATTATTATTATTTTTTCATATCCTTTTATAATAATGTTATACCTACTTTTATTCATTGTATAAATTCTATTTAAAATTTACTCTTTTTTTTAATTATATATTATTGCTAATTCTAAGACTTATTTAGTGTTTAATTGATAGGATTTGATTTTATACTCTCTTTACATTTAGAGATTAATGATACGAGTATTGATTACCTTTATTGCATCCCAGTTTGTGTATTTTTGTTAGAATGTAATTCAATTTGGATAATATCTGTTTCAACCCAATAAACTTGGCTCTTTGTTCAGAAATCTGGACTAATGAATAGATGGTTAGCATTGGCCAAGTTCATATGTTCTTGACTCATTGTTTCATGTGAACTTCTTGTTGTTTTTATTAATTTGTATGCTTGTGTGTTTTTATTCCAGGCTTTTGTCCATTGCAGAAGAGACTTTAACAAAGTTTCTTTCAAAGGCCACTGGAACCGCTGTAGAGTGGGTCCAAATGCCTGGAATGAAGGTATGGCTGTAACTTTGGAATAATATACGATCTTTTATTTGAAATACCTGCATTATTATTTTATTTTGTATTTCAAACAAATTAATCAGTATTGGT
This sequence comes from Camellia sinensis, assembly GCF_004153795.1. NCBI lineage: Eukaryota > Viridiplantae > Streptophyta > Magnoliopsida > Ericales > Theaceae > Camellia > Camellia sinensis. The sequence goes on along the minus strand of NW_021025943.1, from coordinate 2,497,115 downwards.
GAAATTGAGAGCTAAAAATAATTAAATTGATCTTTTCATGTCAAGTAAAGTACAAAACACAGTGATAACATTTGAGACACCTATAGCTGTTGGAAATGTTATCACTGTGTTGGAAATGATAACATTCGGTAGCTATAGCTATTAGAATGAAAATGTAATGTCTATATTTTTTTTTGTTATTTAATTATTTAAATCCGTGGTCCTAAACCGATCCAATCCGTGTTTCAACGGATTGGTTCGGATTGGTTCCACAATTTAAACGGATTGGATTGGTTCCAATTTTTCAAAAACCGTAGATAGCGGATTGGTCCTGGTTTTCTCCCAATCCGGACCAATCCGGTCCATGCTCACCCCTAGGTGAGGTGTACGTTGCACTGTTGTGCAAAAACCGTAGATAGCGGATTGGTCCTGGTTTTCTCCCAATCCGGACCAATCCGGTCCATGCTCACCCCTAGCGATGAGGACTTGAACCACAACTTTTACATCACAAAATAACTTGGGTAAATTATACTGACACCCCTACGATATATATTTATTATAATTTTTTTTAATATTTGGAAATTCTATTAACCTTTGTTAGTGTAATTATTTGACGGTATTAATTTTTAAGTTAAAATGATATTATTTGACGGTATTAAATATATCATCTTAACTTAAAAGTTAACACCGTCAAATAATTACACTGACAAGAGGGTCAGTATAATTTTTCAAATGTGGGGAAGAACTGTAATAAATATAAACCTCAGAGGGTGTCAGTGTAATTTACCCTTCAATTTAATACGGATCCCCTCTGACATTTAAAAAAAAAAAACTAATTTAATAAAAATAAATATGAAGAAATATATTTAATTTGTAAAAAATAATTTCTAACCACTCGAAAGATAAAAGTTATATAAAAATGATGATTATTTTTTATTTCTTATTTCTTATCCAAATTAATTTTTAATTAAAATTTTTTTTTTCTAAAAATCAAACCACACATAGCCTAAGAATCTTTTGATAAGTCATTTCTTATGTTAGTAACTTATTTAATTATTTGTTAATTTTACGACATGTTTGCCATCCGAGGCCTGTTTAGTAACCATTTCGTTTTCAGTTTTCAATTTATATTTATAAAAATTTTAAAAACTATCATAAAAACTTGTTTAATAATTTTTTTGGTTTATAAATGGTTGTCTCAGTTTGTAAATTTGAGGAAAAAACGTAAATTCAAAAAATGAGTTTACGTTGATTTTTAAACAGAAATTTAAAAATTTGACTAACAAATTTTTTTTCAATTAATTTTTTTCCAAATATTTTTTTTTTCCAATTAAATTTTTTTTTTCAATTAATTTTTTTTTCAACTAATACTAACCAAGGGGCAATTGATAATGCTACTTTAAACCTTAGGGAGGGGATTATAGTTTCAAAAATGTGAGGGGTGTCAATGGAATTTATCTAGTGAGGGCAAAATTGGTATTTAAAAAAATTAAATTGTTGACATTAGCAAAGTCTGGGGAGCAATCTGTAATGAAACTTTAAATTTCAGGGAGGGGGATATAATTTCTAAAAGGTGAGAAGAGAAACTGTAATAAATATAAACCTCAGGAGGTGTTAATGCAATTTACCCAAATAACTTTAATGATACGTTTGGGTGTAATACTATCTCCAATCATTCATTAAATTTATTTATTTAATTTAATTTGCAATTTAAATAATTTTTTTTTAATTTTATATGAATTATTCTAACTTGTTCATCATTCTTTTTCAAAAAAATTACTTTCTCATTCTAAATTTCATTTTTCATCAATTTTGATAAAAAAAAAAAAAAAAACCCAAGCTCCAATCCTTCATCTTTTAATAATTCATCAAATTTAAGTGAAAAAAAACTTATTAGAAATTTGGTGAAAAGATTTGGTTCATCCTTGATTTAATAAAAAAATTTGCTTCTCCCTTAATTTAATACAAGTTTGATGAAAGGATTGGATATCATTTTCATCAAAAATTTCATCAAATTTAAATTTGATGAAGAATTAGAGATGTTCTAACGAAAGTATAAATTTTTTTCAGTGTAATGTATACAATATGTGACTCTAAATAAAATTATAAGTAATATCACAAAAATATATAAGTTGAATACAAATTCTCGTAATCATGTAAATTTCACAGACTTATGTAAATTTGTGTTCAACTTACGTAATTTTGAATAAATTTGTATACAATGTGCATTGCACACCAAAACACTACCTTTAATGAGCAATTATTCAATAAAATAAAAGGTAAATTACACTTTGCGCCCTTTACGTTTGGTCACTTTTCTACTTTGATTCTTAAAATTTATTTTTTCCTAGTTTGGCTCTTCATGTTTTAAGTTTTTCCTAATTTACTTTTCAACTAATTTCTATTAAAAATTAAACAAAAAATGACACATTAATAGTCGTGTAGCATAAAAATATTTTATTATATATAATTCACATATCTAATATAAACTTAAATTTTAATATAATAATATATTTTTTTATGTTATGTGACAGTTATTATGATATTTTCTGACTAATTTTGGATAGAAATTAATTTTAAAATATGAAGGGTTAAAATGATAAAAATATAAATTTGAAGGATCAAAGTAAAAAAATAGTCAAAAAAAAAATGTGTAATTTATTCTGATAAAATACTATATATCATCCGTTTATTATTATTATTTTTGTTACTTTTTTTTTTAATATCACTATCTATGTATAAAATAATACTGTTATCCTCCTCATCACATTGTGTTCTTAATTGATGACCAAAATTATTTTGATGTAACACTAAAAGATGACCTAACAAAAAATAACTTGAGAGGCACAAAATAACTTATGGTATTTCATGATTTTTATATATTGACAATATCCAAAAATATTTTATGACTGTTAATAATTTTTTTAAAAAGATAGAGTTAATAATGAATATATTCGCGAATGTGTAGAAGTAACACCGATAGAAAATAAGTTGAAAAAGAATAGATTAAGTTGGCTTGATCATATATAATGGAGACCAACAGAATTAATAGTGAAGAGAGACGATACAATTACTGACACGAATAAGCCCATAAAGGTTATAGCCCACCACTTAGGGCCCAATACATAACTCAAATACTAAGACCCAACGTTGCTGGAGCTCAACGTGGCATTAAGAACCAATGACATCTAAACACGTGGCAAGAGAAGGACAAGCCACACAAGCAGACAAAGATCCTGCAAAATTATTGCACTGCACATCAACCATTAATGGAGCTCCTTACAGCATTTATTGCGATAACCCCTCTCCGTCGGGACAGAACGGCCTCACCATGAACAAGGTAAGCTAGAGCATAAACTTTCGGCCAAGGTGACAGGTCGAAAGGAACAACGAAATGATTAGCAAAGGTTATAAGCAGGCATCGAAGATAAGAAAAAGGTTAAGCTTTTCTATCACTAATCTATCTCTATGTTCCATCTCTCTTTCTAACTTGCTCGTCGGAGGGTTCGCTGGGGGACTCTCCATTCCCCGTTGAACTCTTGTGCAGGTTTCCCTGTGGGCTTGGTACCTCGGATACTGGTTTGGGAAGCGTGGATCAGTCCGACCCGTCCGACCCGTTCCATCTGGAACACGATGTATCATCAATTGGCATCGTCTATAGGAAAATTTTTGCTCCGCGCGCCAGTTGTGTTCATTGTCACCGGAGACCCCTTCTCAATGACCCTTTCCTGCCACCCACTAAGGTGAATGGTCACAACTAGATCCATGGCTTCTCACCACAATGTTGCCGACCACCAAGCCGACCTTCCCAATCCAAACAACCCGCCTCAGTACTTCACAAAACTTACCAACAACATCAACCGTTGAGCAGAGCAAAACCAAGCCTTGATCAATGCTTTGCTTCAAAGATACCTTCCCGTCCCTCCTCCTCCAGCTCAAGATAGCCCACCCAACCAAGACCGAACCCCAAGCCATCTTATCCAACAACCCTACACAACCAACTTGGAAGGCATGCGACCCCCTCCTCCAGACATGAACCTGCCACCCCGGGCCCCACATCCATCGGTCCAAGCACCCACCCCCGAAGGAGAGGCAAGTAGTGTCCAACCTCCACTACCTTCCGATGGTGACAACATTCCTCTCTAGGATGCAGAACTTCGAGCCATAAAGCTCCAGCTCCAAGGAGTCATGCAGAACATACAGAATAAACCATCTACTACAACCAACTCACCGTTCGTTGCCTCTATCAGGGACAAACCCTTACCTCCTAAGTTCAAAATGCCCTCGATCGACTCTTTCGACGGTACAACGGACCCAGTCGATCACTTGGAGACCTACAAGACCCTCATGATCCTCCATGCATTCCCTAATGAAATCATGTATCGGGCTTTCCCCGTAACACTTAAGGGGTCGGCCCGACTGTGGTTTAGTTAGCTACTGACGGACTCTGTCTCTACCTTTCAGCACCTAAGTGACTCCTTCCTCAGCCACTTCATTGGTGCCCAGCGCCAACAATGTCCGGCAACTCAACTCCTCAATATCCGTCAGACGAAGGGAGAGTCGTTGCGTAGCTTCGTCACCCGTTTCAACACCGAGGCCTTGCTGGTGGCAGAAAATGATGACAAGGTCATTCTTACGGCTTTCATGGCCGGTCTACGATCACTTGATTTCCTTTTTTCCCTCTTTAAAAACCCCCCGACCTCCATGGCAACCCTACTTTCCAAAGCCCAAAAATACATGAACGCCGAAGATTCCCTGGCGGCCCGACAAGATCCTACAGCCAAAAATCCGACCCCTAGAGAGAAGAGAAAGGACTCAGAAACCAGAAACACCTAGTACACTCACCAAACACCTCAGTATATCGACCGACCACCCCGAGCCAACCGGTCGGCGTCAACCTGACCGCCCAACCTGTTCGAACGATACACACCCCTTAACTCTCCCGTGGAACAAGTCTTGAACCAGATTCAACGAGATTATCTCCTAAAATGGCCCCAACCATCACGGTCTTCTTCCAATCGGCGAGACCAGTCCAAATACTACCACTTTCATCAGGACCACGGCCATAATACGGAGAAGTGTGTTAACCTCAAAGACCAGGTCAAGGGCTTGATACGTCAGGGACGTCTTAGTCGATTCACGGAAGCCCGCCCTCAGTAGAGGCAAAGGACTAAACCTATCAGAAACAATCGCCGGCGCACCCCTCCTCGACAACTCGCACAACCTAACCAAGGTCATGATCGCCCTCCACAGTAACCCCGGGCACAAGGTAACCCCGCCCTCCCTGTTGGAGAGATCAGAGTTATTGCTGGCAGGCTTGCTTGTGAAGGACCATCCCGCTTGGCTCAGCGGGCAGAACTCAGAAAAATAAGGCGGGGCTCAGACAAAGAAGTTGCCACATTGGATCGCCCTTCCAAACAACCCAAGCAGTGGATAAAGCCCATCACCTTTACGAAGGCCGACTACACAGGCATCCGTTACCCCCATGACGATCCCCTTGTCATCTCTACCCTCCTTTCCAATTACAAAGTCAGACGGGTTCTCGTCGACAATGACAGTTCTTAAGACATCATCTTCCTAAATGCCTTTCGCCAACTCAAGGTCGGGAAAGAAAGTCTGTCCTCTTTCCAAATCCCATTGGTCGGTTTTACTGGCGATCGAGTGACCTCCATTGGCTCTATCGATCTTCTCATCACAATCAGAGAATACCCGCGGCAGACCATAAAGTTACTCACCTTCCTCGTCGTCGACTGTCCCTCTGTTTATAACATCATCCTCGGCCGCACTGCCCTAAATGCTTTCCAAGCTATCACATCTACTTTCCATCTTGCCGTCAAATTCCCCACCGACCTTGGGGTCGACACGGTGAGGGGAGAGCAAACCGTGGCCAGAGAATGTTACGTCGCTTCACTTAAAGAGGTCAAGCTAAAGAAGGCTATGATCATTGAAGGGCTCGACGTCAGATGCAAGGATGGACTGGTCAGAGGGGAACCAGTGGAAGAGCTTGTCGAGGTCCTCATCGATCCCACCAACTTGACAAAAACTGCCAAGATCGGCAGCCAACTATCCCCCCAGGCCAAGGCTGACCTTACTACCCTCCTGATTGAGCACAACAACGTATTTTCCTGGACCCACTCCGACATGTCGGGTATTGACCCCCCTTCATCACCCATCGTCTCAGCATTGAGCCCCATTTCCGACCCTTCCACCAGAAGCAGCGCATCTTTCACCCGAAGGCAATACTCTTATTGCTTCTGAAGTAGATAAACTCCTTGAGGCACAGTTTGTCAAAAACGTGGACTACCCCAGATGGCTGTCAAATGTGGTCCTGGTCCGTAAAAACAACGGTAAATGACGACTATGTGTCGACTACTCCGACCTCAACTGAGCTTGCCCCAAAGACAGTTATCCCCTTCCTCGCATAGATTTGCTTGTTGACGGCACAACCGGCCATCAAATGCTCAGCTTCATAGATGCCTTCTCTGGGTACAACCAAATTCTGATGCATCCGTCTGACTAGGAACACACCTCCTTTATCACCGACCGGGGAACCTACCATTATCATGTCATGCCATTTGGGTTGAAAAATGTTGGAGCCACTTACCAACGGTTGGTCAATGCCGTCTTTCATCATCAGATAGGCCGGAACATGGAAGTATACGTCGATGACATGCTAGTCAAGAGCAAACTATCCACTGATCATCTGGTCGACCTGCGAGTGACCTTCGGCACCTTACGAAAGTATCAAATGAAGCTCAATCCAGAGAAATGCGCCTTCGGCGTAGGATTTGGGAAGTTCTTGGGTTTCATGGTCAGTCAGCGGGGCATCGAAGCTAACCTCGAAAAGATCAAGGCCTTGACAGAAATGCAGTCACCCAGAACGGTTAAGGAGGTTCAGAGGCTTACTAGTAGAGTCGCTGCCCTCAACCGTTTCATTTCTCGCGCAACGGACAAGTGCCTCACCTTCTTTAAAGTTCTTTGGCTGACTTTCGAGTGGACGACCGAATCCGAAGAGGCTTTCCAACAATTGAAGCAGTGCATTGCCAACCTCCCCTTACTCTCCCAGGCATTCACGGGCGAGCCCCTTTTTCTTTATTTAGCTGTGTCGAGCACCGCAGTCAGTGCAACCCTCATCACGGAGGACGGTTCAGTACAGCGCTCGGTTTATTACATTAGCCAGGCTCTTAGAGGCATAGAACAAAACTACCCATTGCTAGAAAAAATGTCCTTGGCCTTGGTCATCGCCTCAAGACGACTCTGTCCTTACTTCCAAGCCCATTCCATAGTGGTCCTCACTGACCAACCCTTGAAGAAGATAATGCAACAACCAGAGCTGTCCGGCAGACTTATACAATGGTTGGTCGAGCTCAGCCAATTTGACATCTCCTACCGACCTCAAACGGCGATCAAAGGGCAGGTTGTTGCCGATTTTATCCTAGAATTCACTAATCCCACTCCAACCACAACCACCCCGCCCCCGCCCACATTGAGGCAGAGAACCCCCACTCTTGGACCCTCAACGTCGATGGATCATCCCACAAAGAAGGCAGTGGGGCTGGTCTTATCCTCACCGCCCCCGAGGGTGGTTATTTTATGTGTGCTCTCCGTTTCTTGTTCGACGCAAGCAATAATGAGGCAGAATATGAGGCATGGATAGCAGGTCTCCACCTAGCCAGAAACATTAGTGTCAACCAAATCCAAGTGTTCAGCGATTCCCAGCTCATTGTCGGACAAATCACGGGGGAATTTGATGCCAAGGAAGGCACAATGCGGGCTTACAGGGATATTGCACTCTCCCTTGCTCGCCTCTTCAACACTTTCCATATCAAACACATCCCTTGGGCGAAAAACTCCAAGGCAAATGAAATGGCTCAATTAGCTTCTGTAGACCAGTCAAACCTCAGCCATAGTGTCTGCCTCGAATACCTGGCCAACCCTACCATTTCCTCAAACCAGCAGCAGGTCCACTTCCTCTAAAACGAACCTATTCCATGGACGGCCAACATCTTTCTATTTGTGACAAAGGGAGAACTGCCAGATGACAAACACCAGGCCGCCAAAGTCAGGGCCCGGTCGTCCAACTACATTCTTATCAGCGGCCTCTTGTACAAATGTGGTTTTTCACACCCACACTTGAGATGTCTCAATTCTAGGCGACCTACGTGATGAAGGAAGTCCATGAGGGTGTATGTAGTAATCATTCGGGTGCCAGGTCACTAGCCCACAAAATACTTCGCACCGGTTACTTCTGGTCTACTCTCAATCAAGATGCCACTGAATTCGTGCTTAAATGTGATAAGTGCCAATGCTTTGTCAACATCCCTTATGCTCCTCCTATAGAACTGATCACACTTTACAGTCCTTACCCATTCGTCAAATGGGGGATCGACTTAGTTGGCCCATTGCCCACCGGCCGAGGCCAAACCAAATTCGCAATCGTCGCCATTGATTACTTCACTACATGGGTGGAGGCAGAACCCCTCGCCACAATTCCTGAGCGGAACACAACCAGATTCATCTGGCAGTCAATCCTGTGTCGATTTGGCATCCCTCAAGCCATCGTCTCCGATAACGGCAAACAATTCGACAATGCCAAGTTCAGGAAATTCTGTGCAGAACTTCAAATCCAGCCATGTTTCTCTTTTCCAGGTCATCTCCAAGCCAACGGCCAAGTTGAGGTTACCAACCGTTCTCTTCTGAAGATCATCAAAACTAAGTTGGAAGCAGCTAAGGGACTTTGGGCTGAGAAATAACCTAACATACTCTGGGCCTGCCGCACTACCGCCCGAACCCCCACTGGGGAGACCCCCTTTCACTTAACATACGGGGCTGAGGCGGTCATCCCTGTGGAAATCGGTTTGCCTACCTCGAAGGTTCTATACCTGAATCCAAAACTAACTGAGGAGCTGCATCGGGCAGACCTAGACCTGATTGAAGAGTTTCGAGAGACCACTACTGTCAGGCGGGCATCCTATCAACAAAAAATGAAAAAACACTACAACCGCAAAGTCTGACTGAGGGAGTTCGCCGTTGGGGACATTGTTTTGCACGAAGTAACCCTTGCCACCAAAAATTCGGCTGAGGGCAAGCTGGCAGCCAAGTGGGAGGGACCTTACGTCGTTAAGGCCAGACCTCGTCCGGGCACTTACCGGCTTCAAGACATGGAAGGTCGAGATCTCCCTCATCCATGAAACGCCGAGCACTTGAAGCGTTGTTTTCAATAAAGCCCTATTTTTGTATTGATCAATTGTTGTATGTTCTTTTTGACAATCTGCAAACTTTGATGTTTTTGTCCTTTTCTCATATGTAGTAAATTTGCGATCAATGGGCTACGCTTTAAATGACAACAATCTTATATCTCAGTTATCTGTGTGGTATTTCAATAACACCCTGCTTGCAGCCTCAGCTAGACTGAGTTACTTAAAGTCTCAACGAGACTGAGCACGAAGGGCTCAGCCAGACTGAGTTACTTAAAGCCTTAACCAGACTGAGCATGAAGGGCTCAGCCAGACTAAGTTACTTAAAGCAGGCTCAGCTAGACTGAGTTACTCAAAGCCTCAGCCAGACTGAGCACGAAGGGCTTAGCCAGACTGAGTTACTCAAAGCCTCAGCCAGACTGAGCACGAAGGGCTCAGCCAAACTGAGTTACTCAAAGCCTCAGCCAGACTGAGCACGAAGGGCTCAGCCAGACTGAGTTACTTCAAGCCTCAACCAAACTAAGCACGAAGGGCTCAGCCAGACTGAGTTACTTCAAGCCTCAATCAAACTAAGCACGAAGGGTTCAACCAGACTGAGTTACTCAAAGCCTCAGCCAGACTGAGCACGAAGGGCTCAGCCAGACTGAGTTACTTCAAGCCTCAGCCAGACTGAGCACGCAGAGCTCAGCCAGACTAAGTTACTTAAAACCTCAGCCAAACTGAGCACGAAGGGCTCAGCCAGACTGAGCACGAAGGGCTCAGCCAGACTGAGTTACTTCAAGCCTCAGCCAGACTGAGCACGCAGAGCTCAGCCAGACTGAGTTACTTAAAACCTCAGCCAGACTGAGCAGCGGCTGATTTTAATGATTTAATGTTATAGCATGGTGGCCATACTTAGTCAAAATCCAACCCATTTTTGCAGTATCTATATTTTTAATCTCACATTTTCCACATCGTTAAAGTTCAGGTTCATCGTCATCTAAATAAGCCTTACATCTTTCATCTTTTAACATTTTCATGTACGCCCATTTCTTAATGATTTTGGCATCATGGCTCTCTCACAAGTTAGGCTAATCAGCACAAAAGTCTAAATTTCATACCCATTTTTCGTTGAATTATTTCCAAATTTACAGCTCAGAAGAAATAAGGGCAACAATGATACAAAAGACAAGTTGTTTTATTCCCAAAATTTACGGTTACATAGAACTTTCTATAGAAATTACACGATCAAAAAATAATAATAATGATAATAATAACAACAAAAATTTTATCATTCCTCCTCGCTCGAGGCCAGGTCTTCTTCGTCAATCCCTTTATCTAGGGGGGTCTGGGCCACATCGTCTTCATCTATTCTCACATTGCTGAAGTTCAAGTCTGGGAACAGCTCTTTTGCTTTACGTTTAAACATCTTCCAGCCACTGTCCCAGAACTCAGCCATCTCATGTTTGTAGAAGTCCGACTGCTGGAAGCTCTGGATCACTTCCTCTTCGCTCCTACTTCCAGCGGTCGCGCCAGACGGGCCAGCCCTCCTATCTCCCTCTCTCGCCAAGCTACTGGCAATAACGGCATCAACAGCCATCTGGAAGTCGGCGGACCCCTTGTATTGCTCTACTGCTGCAACATATAGGTTGGGGTACGCTGCCCTCTCAGATGTTAGCTTGGTCCTCTCCTCTTCCAAGGCTCTCTCCAACCCTGCCTTCTCTGCCCGCTCGTTCGCCAGTGCCCTCTCCAACTTGGCAACCTTCTGATCTACTTCTTCATTTTCTTTGATCGACTGAGCGCGTAGATCTTCATTGCAGACCATGGCCTCGTCCCACCTTTTGTTGGCGATGGTGCAGGCTTTCTGGGCCTCTTCCAGCTTCTTCTGCTCACCACCCAACTGGAACTCGAGCGACACCACCTTGCGGCGTTCCGTCTCCAGCTCTAACTTGGTCGCGAGCAGCTCAGCGTTAGCACGGTCTGTTGAATAGCATTGCACCATCACCAACACCTCCATTTTCTTGGCATTCTGGGCATACTCCAACCCCCTAACACACACACTCCGCGCGACTCTCCTCCACCCCCCTAGTCTCCCTCCTTAAATTTTCAAGCTGGGCCTTCAACTCCTCCAGCTTTGCCTCCAGTGGCTTAATTTTGCCCTTTGCGCGCACCGCTTTGTTCAGTAAGGCTCCTGCTAAAGCCGTCGCCTCCATCTGGGCCGAGCACAGCCCCCTTAGCAGTTCGGCCTCTGTGAAACTTGCCATCGAATGCATGGTCGCGTCCTCCACTACCCCCAAGAGCCGATCGACAGTAGTCCTGGCTTTGCCTCCTTCTCCCTCCAGTCGCCCAGACACTATTGGAGCGTGGTAAATGACGGTCTTCGACCTGGCCCTCTCTCCTTCTCCTTAGGGCACAGGACCCCCCATGGGCTGTTGCTCTGCCCCCTGCTCAGGGCTAGTCGCCCCACCTTCTACTTGTGTTTCGGGGCCCATGGCATTCTCCACCCAACCCCTTGTCTCCTCCAACTCCACCTCTAGGGCAACCCCCGCCACCCCCTCCTTCATCTTCTTCAACGCTGGCCATTCCTCCCCCTTGTCCACCCTCTTCTTCTTTTTTCCCTTCAGCACAGCCTCCACCTCCTTGTTGCCTCTTTCCTTCAACGGATCAGCTGGGGGCGGTCGTGGCTTAAAACTGCCCAAGTCCTTTTCCCCTAGCGACTTGGGATGCGATCGGATTCTTTTCCTCGCGATCGGTTTTGGCGAACGGCTTAACTGTGCTTCTTTGTATTCGTTGGCCTTGGCAAAGATTGTCCTATCCTCCACCTCCTGCGTCCTCCTCCTCGCCTCTAGCTCTGTTGGCACAAGATCCCCACCAATCAGCTGAGGGCCTAGTCTTAAGGCAAACAAAGCTGAGGGTTGAACGAGGTCGTCCCACTTGGTGCCCTCCTTCTCCCTCCATGCCTTCACCTTCTTCACCCTCTCTTTTACGGTTGCCCCCAACCTTGGCTCCATCGACTTGGTTGGCACTCTCTACACCGTGCGCACTCCTACTCCCCCGTTGGCGGACACATAGAACCACCGTGGCCTCCACCCCTTAATTGACGACGGCAACCCCGCCACCAGACCCTTCCTTGCTACCGTTTGTAAAGTGACCCAAGTCTCTTGCTGGCTCGAAGCCTTGTAACGTGCAAAAAACTCGTCCACCGTCATTGCAGCCCCCTCGTTCGCCCACGGCCACGCGCTTGCACAAGCCAGTAAGATCTTCCATGCATTGAGCATCAGTTGGCCCGAAGCCACCTCTAGCCGATCCAACACGTCAACTACTATCCGGGGGAGTGGAAATCTTAAACCTCCCCTTTAACGCCTCTTCGTAAAGGGCAAACTCCCCCGGTCGAGCATCAGATGGCCTCTCATTTGATGTCGACAGTTTTAACTTTATTTTCGCGGGAATCTGATACTTCTCACGCATGACCTCCAACTCCTCCGCGGTAAAGGTCGATTTGTCGGCCTTCGTGTGCCAGTGATCTGGCTCTACCCGACTGATCGGCTTCGCAGCCGTTATCAGCGTGGACGAGCGGGGTCACCTCGCCGGCTCGCCCTCACTCCCTACTCGCTTCTCCGTCTTGTATTGCTTTGCAAGGTCCACCGCGTCGTTGTCCCACAACACATCTAGTCTCATGGTGGGCACTTTTTCTCGAGCCATCTCTCTGGTATGCCTACATATAGCTTCAGATGCTGGTTCAAGGTAGTTCACAAAATGTTGTAGAGGTGTATCGCTGGAAACAAACGAATTTACTTCTAGGATGTGCTAATTTTTTGCACAAAGGTAGGTAAAACGGATAAAACCAAACGCCCAAGGCTTGCCTGTATTCCAAGAGTCAAGGTCAAATTTTGCCAGTTTGAAAATTTTTAAAAATCCGCCAAAACTGCCTTTTCAACACCCTATGTTAACCTACCCATTCGTTTGATGCCCAACGCCTAACCTCCCCCATTGCGGGGTTCCGCCACGTGTACGACCACGATCCACTGCCTCTTTCCCCTATCCTGTCTTTTCCACTTCAAATCACCACGTACCCCGTTGTCCCTCGAGCCCTACGCACCGCCACTCACCCGTTGCGGTCGACCCTCCTCACGGTCGGTCTCTCCTCTCGGTCACCCTTCGCGGTTGGCCCTTCTCACGGTCGGTCCCTCTCCTCGGGCACCCTTCACGGTCGGCCCTCCTAACGGTCGGTCCCTTTCCTCGGTCACCCTTCACGATCGGCCCTCCTCATGGTCGGTCCTTCCCCTCGGTCACCCTTCGCGATCGGCCCTCCTCACGATCGGCCCCTCCGACCTTCCAGTCGGTCTTCGCCCAGTAGATCTCTCACAACTACTGTTTTCTTATTTATTCCCTTTGTTGGACTAAAGCTGTACTTGGGAATGAGGGACTACTGACATGGGTAAGCCCATAAAGGTTATAGCCCACCACTTAGGGCCCAATACATAACTCAAATACAAAGGCCAAACGTTGCTGGAGCTCAACGTGGCATTAAGAACCAATGACATCTAAACACGTGGCAAGAGAAGGACAAGCCACATAAGCAGACAAAGATCTTGCAAAGTTATTACACTGCACATCAGCCATTAATGGAGCTCCTTACAGCATTTATTACGATAACCCCTCTCCGTCGGGACATAACGACCTCACTATGAACAAGGTAAGTTAGAGCATAGACTTTCGGCCAAGGTGACAGGTCGGAAGGGACAACGAAATGATTAGTAAAGGTTATAAGTAGGCATCGAAGACAAGAAAAAGGTTAAGCCTTTCTATCACTAATCTATTCCTACATTCCATCTCTCTTTCTAACTTGCTCGTTGGAGGGTTCGCTGGGGGACTTCCCATTCCCCGTTGAACTTTTGTGCAGGTTTCTTTGTGGGCTTGGTACCTTGGATACTGGTTTGGGAAGCGTGGATCAGTCCGACCCGTTCCATCTGGAACACGCTGTATCATCAATTACGGTGGATGGAAATGCTAGGGGAAGGGATAGATATAGATTGATGTGGGATGGTATAGTAAATAGAAGATATAAATCTCCTTAATTTGACTAACCAAATAATCTTTGATAAAGCCGAATAGAGAAGAAAGATTATTTGATGGGATTGAAGGCTTGATTTGGTTGAATATTGTTTTAAATAATAACAATCAAAGATGTTTCATTTATAAACGGTCAATTTCAAGGACAAAGTTGTCATACAACTTATTTTGTGTTAGTTAACTTGTATGTGTGTTTGAAATGTAATATCCTTTTTTTTTCATGAATAATGTTAGAACTTTTTTGGTTTTAAAGTTCTGCTTCATTTGATTTTTAGAATCTATTTTTATAAAAAAAAATTTAAGAAATTAAAAATTAAATTGGTGGAAAAAAATTAAAAGCACATCATTTTTATAAAATTTTATCTTTTTAGAGGGTAGAAATAATTCTTTTAAATAATTTTTTTTCTAATATTTTTTTTCGTTAAATTAGTTTATAGTTTTTTAAAAGTCAAACACGGTGACAGCTTTGATATTTGTATTAAACCAATCCATTAAATAAAAAAAATCAAAATTAAAAATATTTCATATTTTAAACATATTAATTATACATTAAAACCCTTATAACTATTATTACATGATAACCATCAAAAAATATTTATTAATAATAAATACAACCATCTATTACATGATAGTCATCAAAAAATATCAATAAAACAACACCCATTACATAATTATCATCCAAACACATATTAAAAATTAATTTGGTAAGAAAATAAAAAATAAAAATATAAAAGATTTATTATTTTTATATAATTTTATCTTTGATGTGGTAGAAATAATTTTTAAAAATTTAGAAATAATTTTTTGACATTTATTTTAATCAAACTAATTTATATTTTATCAAATTGACGATTTTTCCTTTGAAATAAAATAATAGTGTCTTCAATTATCTTTATTTAGAATGAAATTTAAAATTTAAAATTAAATATATCACAATTGATAGTTTAAGAATCAAAATAATATAAACTCCAAATTACAAAAAAACGTTAATATAATTCGCCAATTATGCACTAGTCAATTTGCAATTGAAAACCTATAAACGCGACATGAATCTGACCCATCGCTCGAGGTATCAATATATAATGTATTAATTTTAAAAACATGTATCATAAAGGAAGTTAGTAACTTTTATAATAAAAGTTACACATATCATATTATTCACACAATTTGAAGCTAAAGATTGCTTTGAAGAATTTTTTTCCTCTATAGTTTGGTTAGTTCTATTTATTTTTGTCTTTAATTAAAAAAAAATTGAAATTTTGTGAAATATTTGTACTTTATTAATTTGTTTTGACTAAAGAACCTAATTTTTTTAAAAAAAAATAACTGAATTAAATAATTAAAAATTAAAAAAAAAACCATAAAACAACTAAAACATTATGAAAAAAAGCTGAATTAAAACACTTGAATTAACATTTGAAAACAACCCATAAAAAAAAAAAAATACCAGCTAAATTAAATAACTTAAAAATTAGAATATAAAAAAATAAAAAATAAAAAACCTAAAACATTAGGGGAAAAAAAAAGGATGAAAAAAAGAGGAGGAAACATAATACCATAATGATATAAAAATATCACGTTAAAAAAAAATAATAATGATATAAAAATAACGAAAGTGAATTTGCTCAATTTGGGGGGAAAAAAATACAAAACACACTAAAATGAACATTAAAAAACAACTTAATACTACAATTAGAAAAATAAGAACACAAAAAATAAAAACCCCATAAAAACAATGAAAAACCAACTGAATGAAACGTTTTAAAAGTTAGAATACGACACATTTTGTGGAAAATGACTTTAACCTTACAAAAGGCTCAAGAAATTTAGGTCTCAAATCATTTCAAGAAAACATCTAAATATAGCAAAACATTTGCAAAAATACTTAATTAAATGTAGAACAATGATTTCACAATGCATACATAAATAAAGACTGTCGTAGAGTAACAGCAATAGAAACAACAACAAAAACAATTTATATAGCAAAGTTTCTACATCACAAGGGACCGCAATCATACCTAGAATGATCATTTTGCTTACGAAAGAAAATAACCATCAGAACAATACTAGCCAATTTCACCAACATTGATGAAGGTCCCACTAGCAAACCAGTGAGATAAGTTTGCATCGACAATCGCACCACCCTCATCCTCCGCTCTTTCACATACTGATCCATTGCTTCTCCAACTTTATGCATCATCATCTGACTTCTGCTTTGGATTTGATCGACTTCACTAAGTTTCTGATACAAACATCTAGCGAGAACAATAGCATCTTCCAAACCTGCCGAACCACCTTGTCCAAGGAATGGACCCATAACATGCATTGCATCCCCGGCTACTGTTACTGTTCCTTTTCGAAATTTTCCCCGTAGCAAGTCCCATAACATGCATTGCAAATGCATGACCAGTCGGATACTTCGTCAAACCTCTCACAGCAGACGGGAAATGCTTTTGGGGGTATTAACTCGAGGAAGTCAGCTACCACCGAATTTGCTCCATCACATCCAATCAAACCCTGCGAGATTAGTAACTTTCCTCTCAAACTGTTTTTGGTTCACTACTGTCAATATTAGTGTTTCATCTTCCTAAAACTAAAATTAGCTGATAAGTCAAATTCACATGTTGATTTGTAAGGTGCACCTGATGAATTAATGGACCAGGCAATTTATCTATAAAAGAAAAGAGTGTGCATGAGAAATAAAGTAATTTAAACATATTTTTTTTTTTGATAACTAGGTCTCTAGGCCAGTTTATGCACACCTCAAGTAAATCCCAGGGCCTTGAAGTTAATAACCAGGCAAACCTCCCATGGCCTCAAAGTTTGGGATGTTTGGCCTTCGTGGGTTTTGAACTTGTGACCTCTTGGGTGGTCAGCCCTTTGGTTGCTTTCTTCATCCACTAAGCCAAACCCTTTAGGGTTAAGTGATTTAAACATTTGCTTACACAATTTATATTTTCCCTCTTAATGTTGTGTTTAGTTTAGGGATTTGGGAAGAAATTTGAAAACGGAAAGAGAAAAGGTGTGTGAAACTAGGTGAAATATAAATATATTTTATTCATATTTCACATTCATTTTCCCTTTCCTTTTTCCTTTCTAATTCCAAATCTCTCGACCAAACACAGCATAAAAGTTCATCTGTTGTGCTTGAGATATGATTATCTTGCTCTTTTAAAAAGGTTCTCAAGCTTTGAGCCAATTTATTCAAATGGTTGGGTTGAATAATGAATAGAGATTGATTCAACAGATTTATCACAAACCTAATGAAGCCTTCAAGCTTGTATGTGTATTTCGGTGTATGAATACAAATACCTGATTGTTTTGACGATCTCCAGTCTATTACTCAAATGCCTTTATTGACTAAGTCACAAGATTACAATCTGCATGGATGACGTTGCTAAAATTATGTAATAATAGCTCTTTTTTGTCGATCCAGGTACAATTAGCAACCTAAACAAGCTAGGAAAACACATGTTTTCTAGAGAGTTCTTCATACCCCAATATGCAGCTATATATGCAAGTAATTTGCAATTTCTTGTTATCAAATATATATACATATATATTACAACATTATTTGTTTGATTTTATGAGGAAGAGACATCTCCCATGCCGCATGAAGTCAGAAATTGATGTTACTAAGTATTGTAAAGAGAAAAAGAAATCTTTAACTTTTTAGTATAGGTTATAGGTTTTTTGATTTTTTAAATAATTTTCCGGCTTTTAGACTAAAACTATTACTTCCCAAATGAGACCAAGTCAAAATAAATCTCATATATTTTCTAAAATGAATTATATTTTCTTAGATGAATTAAGATTTCATAATCGAAGTTGTAAAAATCAAAATGAGAGAGGGCTTGACACCCATATGTTTAATAACTAAGCCTTGTTTAGGAACTTAGTTATTTTAGTTGACTTTTTAACTATTTTATGAGATAAAAAAAATTATGTTTGGAATGATTTGTGAATTTTTTGTAGTTTAATAAATGATTGTAAGAGAAAAAGTAATTGATTGACGTGTAAGATGATTTCTAAAAATGTGACTAATAGCTAAATCAATAGCACAAAATTGAATGAACACATGGACTTTAAAAATCAAGAAAACGTCAGGCAAAATGATGAAAAATCATTGAGTAGATATATTCTGGACTTGATGGTCCCCGTTTGGCAAGTGAGTTGGGTTTAGGTTGAGACTAAAAAAGCACCAAAAAAGAAAAAATATACTAAACAAATTAATTAGCCAAAATGTCAAAAAGCTAGGTTAAAAAAATTCTTCCCAAATGAACCCTAAATAATTTCTGCTTAATTATAGGCGGCCACAATCATAACGGGTATGACCAAGTCTCTCACGAAAGAAGATGACCATCAAGACGATGCATAGAAGTTTCACAACCACAGACGAAGTTTCTAGAAGCATCCCAACAGCATATGTTTTCGTAGAAATTTGCACCAATCTCATCCTTCGTGTAACGCCCTCAAAATAAAGACATTAAACCCAACAATTAAGAGATTCATTAACATATGAAATAACCACATTCTTCCATTTATCAGAATTTCATTACATAAGTATTACATGTTAACAACAAAAGCAAAATGCCCTACGGGCTTACAGCTTTCCAAGTTAACACTTGGTTACAACAAAAAGAGTACTAACTCATACACATTAAGCCCTTGGCTTGAATTTACATGTAATACATCAAAAAGTAAAACGACAAAAGTATGTCCGCCTCCAGCCTCCCAAGCTAAGTCCTTGGAGGTGGCATGCTACCTGTACCTGAAATTGATATTCCCATATATGGTGAGCCACAGCCCAGTAGAAATACACTAAACCAACCATGAACAATGACTAAAAGATTAGCAATTGATAGATGGCCAACACTGATACATTCACATAAATCACATATTTATGTCATACGACTTATGAGTCCAAGTTACCCTTTCATTTTTCATTTTTCAACAGATAGGCATATAAGCTCTACCCACATTCTCAACAGATATGTATAACAACAATATCCACATTCACAGATAAGCATATAAGCTATATCCACAAGCATATGAGCTATATCTACGGAGTTCATCCCCTATCTTCTCCCAACACTAACCGGTTTAGAGGTACATCCCCCATCTTCCCCTAAACCATTGAGTACATCCCCCATCTCCTCCTCTACACATAACGTATACAAACACATTCGTTCTATATACAATCACTCAATACATACAGATTAATGTATTCTAACAACCGTCAATTTCCATGACACATTCCATTGATTAGTTTCCGTTTGCCTAATCATCATGCATTGTCTACAACAATCACGACTATCCTCCACGATAGCCCAAAGTAGTTATTTCTAAACAGAAAATAAATGCACAAATGGATATTCAATCAACATTTCATTCCGGTGAGTGACAATTAATTCAACTACACCCTTTACCCTTTACATTCCCAATCTCAACAATCTCACTTCATTTCCTCAGTTCTCACAATTAATTCCCAATTAATCAAACAATGTAATTAGGTCATTTCCATAATTAACATTTCAACCCTTAGGTCCCATTTTCATCAATGATTCAACATTTATTCCATTTCTCCATGCCAAACATGCATCTAGGTTTATTATGAATAAAACCCTCAACTTTTGTAAAATTACACAAAAGTCCGAACTTTCACAAAATTACCAAACCAACCCCAACATCTCAAAATACTAAAATTTAAAGACAAAACCCATAGAGAGGAGTAGGATATCCCTACCGAAGTTTGAGCCAAAAAGGAGATGAAGACTCGAAGTTCAACGTGCTCTAAACCCACACTTTTTCAGATTAAAATCAAGCTCTCAACGCCCTCTATCTTTTTAACAAAGGCCCTAGGCTAGATTCACACTCTAGGGAGATCAAATCTTAGAGAGAGTGTAAGTTTAGAGAGAGAGAGTCTCGGATCAAGGGTTTGAAAGAAAAAGGAAGTGAAAAAGTGATGTTCAAAAACGCTACTGTCCGCTGATATAAAACACTCTCGCTCGAGCGAAGACTGTGTCGCTCGAGTGACCAGACACAGAAAACTCTCGCTCGAGCCAAGAAGTTCTCGCTCGAGCCAAAAACTCAGAAGTGCGCTCGAGCGAAAGAATGCTCGCTCGAGCCAACAACTCAAACCCTCAGGTCTGCAATCAGCACGCTCGAGCGATAGACTTCTCGCTCGAGCGAAGAACAAACCAGACCGCTCGAGCGAAGAGAGCTCGCTCGAGCGAAGAACAAACCAGACCGCTCGAGCGAAGAAAGCTCGCTCGAGCCAAGAAATGCAACTCTCAGGTCCAGAACCAGACGCAATCGCTCGCTCGACCGAAGCCACTCTGGCTCGATCCACCAAACACGAACTCAACTCTCGCTCGAGCGACCAAATCCTCGCTCGAGCGAAGGTCCAAAAATCTGGGCAACAGCACTAGGCTCCCAAACACAACCAACCTGTAACAAACCTGCCCAACACATCCTATAACTCAAATATGAAGTAAAGAGGATGCAAACAAGATAATAAACAACTACCAACATCCACGGACACATGTCCGGATCACTGTTCAACAAGGGTAAACCCGGGATCGCTATACTTCGCTCCCCAATATACTGATCAAGTGCCACTTTTGCTCTCCTTTGTGTTGCTAAGCATCTAGCCAAAACAATAGCATCTTCCAATGCAATTGAGCCTCCTTGTCCGAGAAATGGGCCCATTACGTGCATGGCATCTCCAGCAACCGTCACTGTTCCTTTTCTAATCCTCGCGTTTAGTAATTCCCATGGGGCTCGATATCGAGTACCATTAAAAGTTAGTGAATCTACGTCACAGTTCTGTATCATCTCTAAGATTTCTCTTGGAAACCCCTTTACTGATTCTAGTGCTGACGATATGATTTTTGTTTTATCTTTTGACATTGTTAAATCTACATATATATATATCATCAATATCAGTAATGTTACAAACTCATAATTTTTTTCAAAATTACAAATGTGTGGCTTAATTTCTTTTTATAAGTAAACTATACACTAGCTAAATTTTAATCACAAATATAGAAATTGTAGATTAACATATCATAAATGTACAAAAGTATTGGGACAACCAAAAAAAAATAGATCTCTAATAATCTTTTTCTTTCTTCTTCTTATTCTTTTTTTTTTTTAATATACAATGTGAAATACTCACAATGATTCAATATTAATGAGATTCACCTGAAATTTCTTGAACACTTTTAAGATTGGCGGAATTACTTTCCAATTGGACAAACAAACAAAAAAAACCTAAACATGGAGAGGTGCAAACCCCTATAATTTTTCACTTGTATCCCATCATATAATCATGTGCACTTCCAATGTTTTTGTAATTTTTTGTGAGTCCCACTTTTAAGTAATTCTCCCTTCAAGATTTAAAAAAACATATTGACTTTTACTTCAATACATAATTGAGGAGTCATTTGGTAATCTCATATTTTAGTTACTAAGTATAAAAAAGTCAAGAACTCAAAAAAAAAAAAAATTTAACTCATACAAAAAATTCAAAAATCTTTTCTCATTCACTCTACTTTTCTCATATTTTTTCGTAAAAAATAAAAAAGTATTCTCAACTCATATTTTCGCCAATAAGACAAAAAATAATTAAAAAGTAACTTCTCAAATAGCCTCTAAGTTGACATGCACAAAGAATCAATTTATTTATGATTTTTCTTTTGTTCATATTTTAAATTTGAAAGTCTAGATGTGAGAAAATGAGGTATCAAGAAAATGACCCAAAAAATAAACCGGTCGATATACTATAGACTCATATATAATTTAAATTTGAGCTGCACATTCATAATTTTAAATAATTCAGTAAACAAGTAAGATATTACCTTGATGTGTGATTGGATGAGCAACAAACCAATATACAAGGTTGTGATCAAGGGGAAATCTTCCAAGCATAACATGGCCTTTGTTGATGGTAACAAATTCAGGGCTAAATCCATGTCCATTTTCGTAATTTGTGAAACCCCTCGCTCCGCCCATTGTTGACTAATTCGGAGGTTTTAATCCAATGAAATTCGCAATCACAGAGTTTACTCCATCACATCCTATCACTACCTGCCATTGATATATATACACAAATTACAATCCCAAATTAGATCAAGTAATTTTAATCAATTAAATGATCTTTCAACTTTGGTTTAGTTTTCAGTGTAGTCTTCAAATTATTATTATTTTTTATACTTAAGTTGTTCGATTGTTTTAATTTTCAATGTGACATTCAACTTTCTATTGTAAATTTTAAATTTTCTCTGTTTAAATCGTATTAACTCTCATAAATGAAGTCCATGTACAATTCTTTTTTTAAGCGGTTTTTTTTGGGTTATTTTTTATCTTTAATATAAAAAAAAAAATCCAAAATTTTTCCAAACACTTTTCACTTTTAGAGTCTCCTAGATTATAATTACCTAAAAAGTTTTTTTTTTTCCTTATATTCTTCTAGAGTAGATCTTTTTTTTTTTCGTTTTTGTTAAAAAAAAAAAGTAAACAATTTTTTAAAATTTCACTAAAGACGATTTTTTTTATAAGAAGTGTGACATTTTAAGCCAAATAAAGTCTTAGATGTGAGAAAACTATAACATTTATATTATATGCTTTTAATTAATCAAATTACATTTTAAGCTGAACAGTCTTAGATGTGAGAAAAATTATAACATTTATATCATGTGCTTCTTAATTGATCAAATTTTAGAATCTACTAAAAAAAGGTACAAAACACTAACAAGGGCATAATCCCATAGGTTCTATGGCGAGACCATCACTCATGAGTATTCTTTAATCTATTGGAATTCGTTTCTATGCAAATTTCATATGTAAGTAAGACAAAATTACCTTAGCTTTGATTACAGTGCCATCATGAAGTTGAAGAATTAGAAGTGACACTGCTGGAAATTGAGCTTTTAGTGACGTTTAAAAAACGCCGTTATAGTTATTAAAAACGCCGCTAATTTTTTTTGTGACGTTTAGTACCAAACGCCGAAGATGTGGCCGTCGCTGTAACTTTATGACGCTTTAAAAGTGTCACTATACCAGTGTAGGCGGCATTTTGTAAAACGCCGCTAAATGTGCTGCATAATGGTACAATGACGTCACTGCACATTTAGCGACGTTTTAAAAATGCCGTGATAGGTTACATTTATTTTAATAATATAACTGTTGGTATTCTATAGTGGCGTTTAAAAACGCCGTTATAACTTTATTTTTAAAATAAATAAATAAATTGTGCTAATTCTGTGAGATTTAACCAAAAAAAATACCTTTTATAAAGATGAAAAATACACAATATATTGACTAAATTTAGGTAAACATAATACTAGATCAATTCATGCTTCTCAATATGCAAAAATATTTCAATTCCAAGATGAAATAAAGTTAAACTAGTACCTAGTGGTAAGATGAAAGTTATTACAAAACAGATCGGCACAAAAGATGCAATTCAAACTAATTATACATACAAGTACTATGAAAGCATCTACTAAGAAACAAAAATTCCCGGGTTCTATAAGGAAGATGATGGTGCTCTATTCACATCTCAGCATTGTTGACACATCTTGTGCTGTCACCTGCCAAGCATTCACCAAAGTAGGTGTTAACAAGGACAAATTCAGAGCAGTGAATCCCATTACAGCAATCCCTTAAGTTTATAATTGTAACGCCCTCAAAAAAATAACAATAAACCCATCAGATAAGACATGCATTTACATTTAGACTAACCGCATTCCTTTCATTCATTAGAATTCCAAGACATAAGTATTACATGTTAACCTCATAACAAAATGCCCTACGGGCTTACAGCTTTCCAAGTTAACACTTGGTTACAACAAAGAGTTCTAACTCGTTTACACATTAAGCCCTTGGCTAACAAACGGAAAAGGAAGCCTATAGTCGGCGACCTCTATATCACATCCTCTAACACCCTGTTTCAGGATCAACTCACCACCCAAAGGCGATACCACACAAATAGGAGATGCTAACTGGGC
>NW_021025943.1:2383771-2471926 GCF_004153795.1 Camellia sinensis | reverse complement strand
CCCCGCTCGAGCGGTACTATACAAGCACCCGCTCGAGCGGCCAACCTCCCGCTCGAGCGCAGAATGCACTCGCCCAGCACTTTTGCAGAACCAGGCCTCCGCTCGAGCTCCCAACCCTACGCTCGAGCTCACAACACTGCACAACAAGATACTGGATGGATGTAATCTACGCTCGAGCGCCAACACCTCCGCTCGAGCGTACAGGCCAAAAATCTGGGCAACTAGTTTTGGTTTGTAAACTCAACTAACCTGTAACAAACCCGCTCAACACATCCTATAACTCAAATACAAAGTAAGAAAGGATGTAAACAAGATAATAAACAACTACCAACATCCACGGACACATGTCCGGATCACTATACAACAAGGGTAAACCTGGGATCGCTATAATAATCCTTCATATTGTGCATGCTAGGTGACATAAGATGAAGATATACAATATTCATAAGATTAGGAGAATTTACAAAAATCAAAACTATATTATATACAATGAAGATTGAAATGTATGCATAATTACCGTGAAGCTACCATCACCAATGGAAGCAATCACTCGCATATTTCGTGCAGCCTATGCATATCCAAGAGTCGCACCTACAACCCAGCCAATTGATCCATATTTCATCTGGAACTCATACCTGCAAACCCCAATTTCATATTATTTTTTGTATCTTAAAGCATAATAAAACCAAAAAAAAATGCAACATTCTCTCCACAACTTACCCGCATCCCTCAACCAACTTTTGAATCACATAAACTTAGCATTATTTCATTTGTGATTAATAAATTACTTTTGGATCTAACATTAAATTTTGGATTCTATAGTTTCCCTTATGTGAATGAATATATAAATCTCAACAATGCTCAATCAATCAATTACTGCGTTAGGTTTAGTTTACATTTCCCAACCATTTTCACATATGTCTAAATTCGTTTTGTTGCTCTTGTTTCCCTTATCTTTATTAAATGTTTCTGGTACATTTAAGAAATGTTTCCATAACCCTAATCAAAACAATAAACAGCCTTTCAGAAACTAGTTTGATGAAATGATATGATTGTGCAGAAGAAGATTTGTCGATAATGCTATGACAGACAAATAGTCATTTCAAGGATATTTCTCAGTGCTTGAATGCTTATCAAGAATGCCCCATAGTCAAGTAAATGGCATTAATAGCTATCTTACCTCAAGTATTGCATGTCCAAAACTACTCTCCCTAAATGCACTCCACTCTGGTTGTCTATCCCAACAAAATTTGCCTTTTGCAGGGCCAGGGGAGAAATTCAAATGGCATACCCCTCCCATTTCTGGTAAGTATTCTGTGGTGGACATTTGTCATCTACATGATCAACATCAGCTGTTTCTATGTTTCCACCATCTCCAACTGTCACGTAAATAGGACCACATGGGTCAAGTGTATAATTGTAGACTCTATTCATCTGCTCATAGGCATGCACCTGAAATGAAGATAATATGTCACTTTGTCTGATAAAGAAAGAAAAGAGTTTTGGAAATGGAAAGTGAAGGATTATTCCATGTTCAATCTCCATCTGCATAATGGCATTTTGGATGTGTGTGCATATACATCTTGACCCAAAACCCAAAAATTCCTCCTTACAACAAGACAATCAATCTCACACAATTAACAAAACCCACCAACTTCCCCCCTCCCAAAAAAAAAAACACAAAATGTTAAGATTTCATTAAAGACAAAGTCGAAAGAAAAGCAACAAAATATTTGTGAACAGAGTAGAAGTGAAAGTTGTTCAAGATAGAGATCAATTAAGATAGCAGTACCACCCGAGATGAAGACACTATTTGAGAAGATAACGTTACCTAAGGTAGTAGTGCTATTCAAGATACCAATGCAAGATGACGTCCAGATCAGGGATATTACACTTAGAAAAATATTTGTGAAATATGAAGGCATAAAGTTAAAGAAAATATGCAACAATAGAAGTAAAACATAAACAAAATGTTAAGATTTCATTGAAGACAAAGCCGAAAGAAAAGCAAAGTTAAGTTACACTAATGGGCACAAGGGCCACAATCCTAAGCATCGTTTGGTACCAAAAAAAAGTACTAAAAAGTAAAGACATAAAATTAAAAAATAAAAAATCCTACGTCTATGCTTCTGGAGTATCCTTGAGAAGTTTAGTTTTAGCAACTTCAATGATCGTGGTAGCAATAGCTGTATCAGCCACATCACCATCAGCTTCGGTGTTGTCAGCAATCTCCTTATCAATTTCTGCATCTGAGCTTAAGAGGAACTTGAAAAATAAATCAAAAGTTGTGTATACTTTTTATTTACTAGATTATGTCAACCAATAAAATGTCTTAAAATGGTGGTCTAATCAATTATATACTGAGATCTAATTAATAGTCCAAAACTTTAGAAAATAGTGAAAACAATAACTTGTTAGATTTATTTATTTTTCTTTGCTTAAATTGATTTTTTCGCAACCCTCACTTGAGAAATTATCTTCTGTTAGTGATGTACCAAAACCAACTTAATTTTTTTATGCATACACCTTGGTCCCCTTAGACATAATTTCTGGTTCTACCCCGGTTCTACCCCTGTCAAGAATAACCATCGTATGAACTTCATAATTTACACCACCACAAATATGAAACACCATAATTTACACCCACCCCCACTAAAACACAGATGGTAGTCCGACACATACAGTGAACAAGCATGTGTGGATGCAAAAGAGAGAGAGAGAGAGAGAGATACCTAGCAGCTAGTCGGACACATACAGTGGAAACATCAGGTCTTATATGCCTCATGGTGTCAAATATGGCCATACCTAATGGGATTAAAAATAATCAAATCAAGAAAATCCATAGGCCGTATGTGTTAGAAAAATCAAATCGTAATTATGTCTTGTGTGTGAGCAAGTATGTGTGCATGAGAGAGAGAGAGAGAGAGAGAGAGAGATTAAATGAGAACTAAGAAACATGTGAATATTATGTAAGAAGCTCAAAGCTAAACAAAGGTAGTTTATATATGCATGCGTGAGATTGTAACAAATTGAAAACATTAGACCATGAAAGGGCATTTAGTTTAAAACCTTTCTACAGAATGCATGAATCATGGCATCAGACACAGCAGAAAGGATTTCTTTGTTGCTTCAGTATGCCTTTTGTATTGTTTAATGCTTAGTTGCAAGTAGTCCCTGTAATTAAAATTAAAGTTCTGCCATAGGGAGTGCAAGCTAGTCCAGGTGTGGTGCACTTCAAGGTCTCCTAAAAATTGACTAGCTCTATTATGCTTTATAAAGCATTTGAAGGCACAACATTAGCATCCAAAAAAGGGGCCTCTGAGCAATAACCAAAGTTGGCAATTTGTATTAAAGTGTTTGATGACATGAGAAGACTGCGATATACATTATGATATAACGCAATTGAACTTCCCTGAGACTCCCAGATGAGACCATGGTGAACTGACTAGCATCTTGATTTACAAACTGAGTTTGAAAGATACATTCACATTGAAATTAAATTCCTGTGACCTGGTTGCTTGCTACTTTAATTGATTCAATAATTATCAGACATCGTCCTTTCACATCCAAACCTCTTTTTTTATTCTGAACACAATATAAGTTACTATGCTATAAGTTTAAATCTAACTCACCACAATAAGGTCCAACCCTTGGACATCTAGCCGAGAATGCTAATGTTTCTCTAACAGTCAATTCTTCAAAATGAAGATCATATTGACTGATATAAGCCGATGTTCTCTGTGGAACAAACTCATCCATTCCATGGCCATTGTAAGTTACTTTTCCTGAAACCTAGTAGTTATATAAGATTTATGTAAGATCAAAAGATGAAACAAATTCCTCAGAACTTGGTTGAAAAATAGTAGTGTTTTTGCTTTTACTTTTAGATCTGAATTGAGCTTTCCAGCCAAACCGAGCAGTAATGTGGTTTTCCCAGAACTTGGAGGACCTAAAAGCAATGTCATTCTGCCAAAAAAAAAAAAAAACAAAGAAATGATAATTGGGATATTAGGAGAGTTGACAATTTTAAATTTTGTAATTTTCAAATTACTAAATAATACTGCTAACTATCAAACACAAAATTTAAAAATGAATTTTCTTAAAACTTGGAACGTTCAACAATATACTTGAACCTGTAAGGGCATCTCCAATACTTTTTCTCAAATCGTGATTCAAATTTAAATTTGAATAAAAAGCACTCGATGTCGATCTCTTTTCACTCTTGGACTAAAACTGGTATCAAATTGAGTTTTACTCAATTGAAAGGGACCATTTTACAAACTCAAAATTGCCTTCGGCTACATTTACTAATATGAAAATCCTTACCCAAATGAAAGGAGACCTAAAGTTTTTTTTCTTCTCGCTATTTTGGTTTTTCATGTTTCAAGTTAAAATTAGATAAAAAATGTCATATGACATGAAATATTTTATTATTTTAACCTCTCTTACTCAAAACTTAAATCGAAATATAATAATATATTTTTTAATGTCACATGGCAACCAACTTGATATTTTCTGTCTAATTTTGGACAGAATTTAGCTTTATGAGTAATTTAAGAAAAACTTGAAACATGAAGGACCAAAATAGAAGAAAAAAAACCTTACGGGTCAAACTAAAAAAATATTTAAACATAAGGGGTAAAGTGTAATTTACCCTTTTATAATCTATTGCTAAAACTCAAACAAATTGCCTTTCTCACCTTCCAGGCTTGATGATTCCATTGACATCATGAAGGATTGGAAATGGTTTCTTTCTACTTGGAAGAATATGGAGGCAATTTAAGAACCCCTGAAGAGAGAGAGAGATTGCAGGGTCAGTTGAATTTATAGGTGAAATATGGAAGCAAAATTGAAGTTGATGCATGTGAAATTGTTCAATGTAGACATGAAAACAAGAAAATATTATATTATGAAATTAAAAAAAAAAAGAAAATAAAATTTGTACCTCAAGCATATTGACAGAGAAGTTGAATATGGTAGGCAATGCTCTACTGCCAACATAAGCTTCTACATCAACTGTTAAATGCTCAAACCTAACTTCAATTGTTGGAAGTTCTAGCCCAACTTTGCATCATCATTTTGAAAAACAAAAACAAAACATATTTAGAAACATACTTCAACCAAAAAAAGACAGTAAAGAACAGAAATTTCAAATACCAAGTTCAGCATCCTTTGTTGGAGGGCTTGCAGCAACAATGGCATGTTGCCCTCATTTATACCATACTCCAGCACTGTCCAAATGCGAACTACGCATTGTCTTTGTGGAATATGATGGTAAGGATGGAAAACTTATACAAGTTTTCTTCATTTTGGATGCCTCCATATTGTTTCCCATGTTGAAAACAACATTGTAGCCCACCTTGGACAGAAGCGCCATGATGTGCCCCTGTAATGAGGTTTGTGCAACCTGTTAGTTACAACTCATTTAACCAAAACTAGTCAAAATCAGTTCACCACAACTCATTTAACCAAAACACAAGGATCTATATATATATATATATATATACACAAATTGAAACAAATTAAATCCGCCAACTGGCTTTCCCGCTTGCAAACCACCTTTCGTAGCAGCATCCATGAGACCTGGACCAGCTTGTCCATGAAGTACAGTTTAAGAGAATTGCGATCTGCAGAAAATAATAAGTAGGCTCGTACAATCCATATAAATTTTAGGCTGAAAAAATTGAATTCTATGATGTATCTTGTGTTGTTCACTTGCAGTTCCATACTCCATCTACATCTACATGAATAAGTACATACATGGAAGGTTAAATATGGAGTGACTTGCCTCTTTTCCCAATTCTAGTGCTCGAAGAACCCAAATACACAACTCCCCTTCCCAGCCTGTGCATGAGTTCATAGCACCGTTCTATCTCTTTTTTGACCTTTTGTCAATGAGTTCATATTAGTGAACGAGTTTTTGACAGATTTCATTAAATTGTAGAGTATGTTCCATGTTTACAAAAAAAAATGGTTAATATAGCTAGATGAAGTAGCACCACGATGCCATGTATGAGCAAATTCAAGCAATCATTTTTTAGGGATTCAAGAAGTTATGATAATATGAAAGTGCTTCTGTACTAAAGAATGATGTATAAAAACAACTGAACTGCTATATATGCTTGAGATGATAAGTCCCAATATGGCAATAAGAATGTAGATGACATATGACTCTCTTATTCATCCACTCGTCCGTCAAGTCTGTCTCATACCACACACACAGCCACGCAAAGAGAGACAGAGTGCACAGAGCTTTACACACACTTATTTTTGAATTAATGGTTTCTGTTAATTTTGAAAACTTACAATTTTTCTGCTCTCTGTTTTCAATTTTTTATATTAAAATAAGCCTAATCATTTTCAGCCTCTTCTCTTTACATTTTGACTACCAACTATAACTAGATTAGTGGATCATCGAACATTAGCAAATACATGTTAAACCAAGTCAACTAGCAGCATCAGGAACATGAAAATATTAACTGTTTACCTTAAAATAAGTTGTTATTTTGCTATTCAAATAGCAAACTTCCTCAAATTCGCTATTAAAATAAGTTGAAAATAGTAAAACAAATCCATTGGCATAAACTATTTGAAGGTAAACTCATAACATTCAAGGATAGATTGTCAGTAATTTATTACACTTTTTCAATAAATATAGCATGAATTGATAACACACAGAACATAGCAGCAAACCTCATCAAGGATGTCATTCATATATGCAAAAGCTTGAGTAATCAAATTCCCTCAAAAATCAACAACAATCAAAAAGAAGACTATACCCAAAAAAAATTCCCAGTGAGTCTTCAAATCTCAAACAAATAAAAACTCTCAAATCTGAAACATGTAGTTTAGAATGAAAATCTCATATCTAAAAGGATATGGTTTCGAATGAAAATTTTTAATGAGGAAAGACTATATATTTTCGAATGAGAAATCTCAAATCTGAAACATGTGTTTTTGAATAAGAAATTTTAAATCTCAAACTTATTTTTGAATGAGAAATCTCAGATCTAAAACATATGTTTTTGAATAAGAATCTCAAATCTCAAACATATTTTTTGAATGAGAAATCTCATGTCTGAAACATATATTTTTGAATGAGAAATCTCAGATCTTAAATCTTAAACATATGTAAACCCTAGGAGAAGAATCGACGGAAGGAAGAGCTTGAGAGAGAGAGAGAGAGAGAGAGAGAATACGAAATTAAGATTGTAGACAGTGGTGCTCACCTTAGTCAACAATGCAGATGGTGGTGGCGGTGGAGCTTCGAAATCGAGAGAGAGAGAGAGAGAGAGAGAGAGAACTTCAAAATCGAAATCACTCTAAGATTGGATCTGAGATGAAACCGAGCTGAAGAAGGTTGAATCGTAATCTCTGAGACTGAAGGGTTAAAAGAGAGAGCGAGCAATCGGGTGAGTGAGAGATTTTAGGGATTGGTTTCTCTGAGACTGAAGGTTTCCAGATTCAAAATGAGGGCTTGAAGAGAGAGAGAGAGAAGGGTTCTGATTCTCAGAGAGCTAAGAGAGAGACGGAGGAATAGAATTATTATAACATGTGAACGAGTTTAAAAAACGACTTCTATTCCTTAAACGGTACCGTTTTATTCAAAACAAAATACGAAACGTCGTTAAATGTTAGAAACAGTGACGTTTAAAAAAACGCCGTTAAATAAACGCCATTAAATGCTATATTTCCTGTAGTGTGAAGTTAATGGATCCATTTGGACATCAATTATTTGACACCCAAAATGTATTGCTCTAACTGGTAGCTCGTTTGCTAGGGTTTCCACTAGAATACTTCGTTTTAGGCATCGAGCTTCTCCATTCCTGACAAAATGTAAGAATAATATTCATCAATATATTTGTCGATATTATCTGATATTCATTGATATCAATATATGATTAATAAAAGAAAGAGAAGGAAAAAAAGGAAAAAATAATAGAAACGAACTCGATTGGTGTTTCTTTGAGGGATACGTTGTTTGTGGAAACCTCTCGAAACCTAGTTAAAAGCTTAATCAGAATTACAAATTTTGAGAGAAATTAACATGGAAGAAGAATTCAAAGCAAATGATTAGTGTGAGGGAGATTTCATAATTTGGCTTTGGACCGTGGTAATGACCGGGCTAAAATTAGTCCGAGCATGTTTGGGCTGAGCTAGGCTGGGACAATCCAGGTGCAGTGCGCTTGGTTAAAGCCCAAGTCCGATTTGGCCAGGATAATTTCTATACTAGCCCGGTTCGTGTTGTTTGCTCGTTGAGATCGGCGTGCAAGATCCTCCGCAGACCGGCCAATCGAGCAAGTGCTCAGTCATTATGGGAGGCTGCTAAGCTCGGTCATAACAGAGCTCGGCTCGGAGCATTGCATGTCCCATAAGTAATACAGTCATAGGCAGATGGGGCAGCGCCGCTGGGCTGTCCGTTTGCACCAACGTCGTTTGGCAGTTTGGTTCGGTGGTGTTTAGTTGTTTTTGCGCTAACATGTGGGAAAGTAGGATAAGGGAGCAGGTCCACGCGTCGAAAGGCGAATGGACGCAGAGGCACACGTAGAAGGTATGTAAACGTGACTGCACCTCCCATGCTATGGATGGAACATCATTTGGTGAGATACAATTTGACATTGATTGAGTTCTTCTTTTTCTCTCTCTCTCTCTCTCTCTGAGTGTGTGCTAACTTGATCGTCGGAGGGGTTTTTCGGCAACACACCGCCGGGTAGCTCATCGTCATTGTATTCTCAGGTTGATCGAATAGACACGAAGCTTGGACACAAGGAGTACGGACAGTGACGAATATCTCCTTCCCATACAATTGGCGTCGTCTATGGGAAGTCGACAGACAAAACCTTGTCCTCTAAGCTTCTCCGGTCATCTTTTATGGCGAACCATGACGACATTCCGTTACTCGCCATCGACGGCATCACGCCAGAGTCCGTTTGTCTCAGAGATGGCCTGTCTGCCATTCCGACGATGGCTGATTTAGAGACCTTCGCACAAGGACTTCCTAGGGATGCGCGAGACAAGCGCACAAGGAGTTTTGGGTGCTCTGTCATTCCAGTCGCCAACGACGAGATTCACACACTCAACTCTTGGAAGACAAGTTGAGAGACCAAGATACCATCATCAAGAAAATGGCGACGGAGATGGAGGCCATGAGATGCCAGATGAAGGGAAAGGGTATTGCTAGAGTAGAAAACCACAGTGAGCACGCCCATTCCTGCCGTTCCGATAGTCTTAATAGACGTCGCACCCCTTCACTCTCTGTCACGAGAAGCTTCAGAGCTGGAGACTACGTAGCACCGGTGACGATATCTTGTACGCAGGACAGCAGTTATGTCACGACCCAAACCTGGCCCCATATGTTCAGCACTGTAGCCGACCAGTAATCCGTGGATTACCAAAGGCCTCTGAACAGATGAGCAAATAATAAGGGGCTGCGGAAGCAATAATACAAAATAGACAAGGTCCAATGAGCTGTGATAACGTACATGGGACAGAAGATTTCAAAACTTATATATATACAGTAGCATGCCAGTCAAAGGACACCAATATTTACAAAGTATTTACATCCCAAGACCTGTCTTCACAAAACACATACAGAGACTAGCATGAATACAAGAACATCCATAGCATTAAACTTCGATCGGAACCTCCTCGGGAGGCACAAAGGTTGGCTGACAAAACAGTACAGAAGGCCATCAACTCTGGCCCTGGTCATGTTCTGGCTCACCTACATACATAATATAAACTGTGAGCAAAAGCCGAGTGAATAATAACAAAGTAAAGGGGTTATATGAATGATGTCCAGCACAAGTTAGAATCCATCATTTAAATCAGAGCATAATCAAACTTCAAACAGAAACAGATTCATATACATTTTCATATTTAGATTTTGCATAAGATCATACGTGGTACACCCATTAGCTATCAGATCAGATTGGTCCAGAGACCCATATACATAGTTGGTACCAACGACCACAAAGGTCCATATCTTGGCTTTGAATCAAATTCCTCTATGATCTTTTTCAAGTATTCATCTTCACATTGTTTTTGTTTGATCTCATCAAGTATTGTAGGTTGAGCGGACATAGCAGTTACCAGCCCAACTTGTTCTAGGTTATTCAGCAATTCTTTCCGATTGGATAACAAACATGACAAACTTCCCATTGATTTTCGGCTCAAGGCATCCGCTACGGTATTAGCTTTCCCTGGGTGGTACAAGATCTGCAAATCATAATCTTTGATTAGTTCTAACCACCGCCTCTGTCTCATGTTCAATTCCTTTTGGGTGAAGAAGTATTTCAAGCTCTTATGGTCGGTATACACCTCACAAGTTACCCCATACAGGTAGTGGGGCCAGATTTTCAAAGCAAACACCACAGCTGCTAACTCAAGATCATGCGTTGGGTAATTCTTTTCATGAGGTCGAAGTTGTCTAGAAGCATAGGCAATCACTTTTCCGTTTTGCATTAGTACACACCCCAAACCTTTGTAGGAAGCGTCACTGTACACTTGAAACCCATCAATACCATTAGGCAAAGTTAAGATTGGTGCAGTCACTAACCTGGTTTTCAGTTCTTGAAAAGCTGCCTCTCTTTGTTCACTCCAGTCAAATGGCACATTTTTCTGAGTTAATTGAGTCAATGGCAGGGCAAGCTTGGAAAAGTCTTTCACAAACCTCCTGTAGTAACCTACAAGTCCCAAAAAACTTCGAACTTCTGTCACATTTGTCGGTCTAAGCCAGTCCACAACAACTTCAATTTTCCGAGGGTCAACGGAAACTCCATCCTTGTTGATTATATGTCCCAAAAATGCCACACTGTCAAGCCAGAATTCACACTTGGACAATTTAGCATACAATTTCTTTTCTCTCAAAATCTTCAAGGTGGTTCTCAGATGGTTCTCATGTTCTTCCCTGTCTTTAGAATAAATAAAAATGTTATCAATAAATACAACAATGAAGTCATCCAGATATGATTTAAACACCCTATTCATAAGGTCCATGAAAGTTACAGGTGCATTGGTCATTCCAAACGGCATTACTAAAAATTCATAATGTCCATATCTAGTTTGGAATGCAGTTTTCTCTATGTCCTCAGCTCTAACCTTTAACTGATGATACCCGGACCTGAGGTCAATTTTAGAAAACACTTGGGCACCCTGAAGTTGATCAAACAAGTCATCTATTCGAGGCAGAGGGTATTTATTCTTGATAGTCACTTTGTTCAATTCTCGGTAGTCTATACACAATCTCAAAGACCCATCCTTCTTTTTGACAAACAAAACTGGAGCACCCCGAGGTGAAGTACTCAGACGGATAAATTTCTTATCTAACAGTTCCTGAAGTTGAGTTTTCAATTCTTTCAGTTCAGAGGTAGACATTCTATAGGGAGTCTTGGAAATAGGTTGTGTCCCCGAAAACACTTCAACAGTGAATTCAATCTCTCTATCAACTAAGTCCCCAGGTAAGTTAGTCGGAAACACATCGGGAAAGTCACAAACAACAGGGATGCTTTCTACAGTAGTACTATCAGATGGTGCAGTCAGTATACAGCACAGGTAACCCCTACATCCCTTCCTAAGGAGTTTTACAGCTTTAATAGCCAAAATCAAATACGGGGGAGGAACTACCCCATTCTCAATAAAAGTAAATTCAGGCATTCCCGGTGGTCTAAACACAACAGCTTTATTCGCACAGTCAATGGTAGCACAGTATTTAGTCAACCAGTCCATCCCCAAAATACAATCAAAATGACTAATGTCCGAGGGTAATAAATCCACATATAACACCATATCAGCAATCATAATATCACGCGCTGGATAAACATGAGTACCCATCATAGAATCCCCAGATGGTGTGGACACAGATAACACATATGTCATTTGTACTAGTGGTCTAATCAATTTTTGAGAGAAAGCATGCGATACAAAGGAATGTGTAAAACCAGAATCTATCAGTACACATGCATTTTGAGAACATACAGAGCATATACCTGACACCACAGTATAGGTGTTGGGTACGTCACCAGGCAATAAAGCAAACACTCTCCATTGCCTTAATGTTTCATTGTTTGAATTCCCTCTAACATCGGCCCTTGCATTTGGTCTTGCTACGGAAACAAACCCGGTGGAACTTGTCATAAGACGGTTAACCTCATTGGATCTCATCGGGCAATCCCTCACCATGTGGCCAGTCTTGCCACAGCGAAAACACGCACCTGATGCTCGATAACAGGCACCCCTGTGCTTCTCTCTGTAGTCGGGGAAGTTTGGAGTAGATCCGCTACTTTGGCTAGAGCTGCCAGAGG
The DNA here is from genome assembly GCF_004153795.1 of Camellia sinensis. Taxonomy (NCBI): domain Eukaryota; kingdom Viridiplantae; phylum Streptophyta; class Magnoliopsida; order Ericales; family Theaceae; genus Camellia; species Camellia sinensis. The sequence goes on along the minus strand of NW_021025943.1, from coordinate 2,459,624 downwards.
ATCCTGTATATTGCCTTTTCGAAAACGATCGGCCTTTCTTGAAACTGAATCCAGTCCTTTTTCCTCTCCATTCTGTTGTTGGTGTTGTAGTTTGTTTCTTAGCTGCTATTGTGGCTTCTGCCATCAATGCCCTGTCAAGTACCTCCACATAAGTAGGTAATTTTAGGACACCCACTCGGTCAAATATTTGCAGGTCCAGCCCTTCCTCAGACTTCCGTGCTTTCTTGTAATTAGTATCCACCATATGTGGGGCAAACCGTGCCAGTTTGGTGAATTTAGCTTCATACTCTGCTACAACCATTCTTCCTTGTTTAAGTTCCTGGAATTCTGACACTTTTCGATCCCTGAAACATTGGGGAAAGTACTTGTCGTAGAAGATAGCATTAAACTATGCCCATGTCATATTCCCATTGCCATTTTGGATCAGTAACCACCACCTGCGAGCTTCATCTTTCAGAGTGTAGGTGGCTAGGGGGACTTTTTGAGTTTCGGTACAAGGGAACACTTCATACAACTTCTCCATTTCAAGTAGCCACGTCTCTGCTTTCAAAGGTTCAATTCCACCATAGAACGTTGGCGGTTTCATTTTCATGAATTTTTGTGTTAGATTGATGATGTCATTATTATCTACCTCGGCTTGTGCTGGTGGAGACGGAGGGGGCAAAGGTTGTTGTCTCTGTTGTTGTGTCCAAGCTTCAGTCAATACTGCTAACATCTGTTCCATTCAGCCCATACGAGCTTCTGAAGATTCACTTTCACCACTTCCCCTTGCATTCTCCATCTTACTATACAGACATCAATTGATAATAAACACAGGCATAACCTTATTCGTTCCCTTTAATTCATTTGATTTAAATGTACATTCAGTTTTCATATTCAGTTGCATTACTACACACTCACACATACAAATGGAATGCCCCTAACTCTTACTAGGACATCCTAAGCTCATACGGACCTGTGTGTGCGGTAGAACACGTGCTCTGATACCACTCTGTCACGACCCAAACCCGCCCCTATAGGTTCAGCACCGTAACCGGCCAGTAATCCGTGGATTACCAAAGGCCTCTGAACAGATAAGCAAAAAATAAGGGGCTGCGGATGCAATAATACAAAATAGACAAGGTCCAATGAGCTGTGATAACGTACATGGGACAGAAGATTTCAAAACTTATATATATACATAAGCATGCCAGTCAAAGGATACCAATATTTACAAGTATTTACGTCCCAAGACCTGTCTTTACAAAACACATACAAAGACTAGCATGAATACAAGAACAGTCGTAGCATTAAACTTCGATCGGAACCTCCTCGGGAGGCACAAAGGTTGGCTGACAAAACAGTACAGAAGGCTGTTAACTCTGGCCCTGGTCATGTGCCGGCTTACCTACATACATAATATAAATTGTGAGCGGAAGCCTAGTGAATAATAACAGAGTAAAGGGGTTATATGAATGATGTCCAGCACAAGTTATAATCCATCATTTAAGTCAGAGCATAATCAGACTTCAAACAGAAACAGATTCATATACATTTTCATATTCAGATTTTGCATAAGATCATACGTGGTACACCCATTAGCTATCAGATCAGATTGGTCCAGAGACCCATATACATAGTTGGTACCAACGACCACAAAGGTCCATATCTTGCGCGCAAGTAGCCATGGTATTATTACCCCCAAGCAAGGGCCACGTGCAGATTAGCCGAGGTATTGTTACCCCCGGGCGAGGGCCACATGCAGATTGGCCACGGTATTGTTACCTCCGGGCGAGGGCCACGTGAACTAAAGGAGCCACAATTACTTTTCAAAAAGTTGGACATTCATTCATAATTCGTAAGATAGCATTTCAGAAAACAGATCATACAATACCAGTCAGAAAATACTTAAGTTGAACATAACTTTACAGAGTTATTACTCACAGTAGGCTTGGAGACAGACAGACAGAGCAGATTGATCAGACAGGACATGGCACGTGACCTACATGCACATAACAGATACACACTTGAAACACACGTTCTAATTGTACAAAACTTATTTCGTTGGCTCTTAGTGTGTTTCTAATCTCTTATCCTCGTTATAGGGTCTCCAACATGGCCTAGGAATGCCTAGGGTGGAATGAGGATGCAAAATGTATTGGAAAACATTTCTCAAAATTTACTGAAAATAAGGTCCACGCTCGAGCGGATATGTAGATAAGGAAGCTCTACTCGAGCGTGGACTTCCTCGCTCGAGCGGACTATAAACCATGACAAAAATGCTGGATGTACGATTTTCACGCTCGACGGACGCTCGACCTCCGCTCGAGCGTCAGACTCAGACCCTCACTCGAGCGTAGATTCCCTCGCTCGAGTGGACTGCAAAACACAAGAACTTCTAGGTACATGCATTTCACGCTCGAGCGTGACTCTCGCCGCTCGAGCGGAAGTGCATGTACTCAAGTTTCACGTTCGAGCGTGAAAGTCCTCGCTCGAGCATGGGTCAAATTTCTGGAAAATCCAGATTTACCTCCAAGCATGAAACTCGACCTCCAGCCACCCAAAACTCATTTTTCTGGGCCAAATCTTTGGAAAACACATAGTGACCCATAAAACAACATGTTTAAAGCTTCAATTCAAGAAATCATGGCCCAAGAGCAACCCAATTTGTGCAAAATCAACACGAACTCCATGAATATGCTATGAATCCAACATGCAAGGACCCCCTTTGAATTCAAACCTTCCAAAACATAACCAAACTTAATAATTTGATGGAAAACAAGGTGAATGACCACAATGTGAGTGAAATTAACACATGCATGGAAGAAACTCTTGAAATCATGTTCACAATGTGAAGAAATGCACATGCATGCATGAATTACTACTCATTTCAACATTTAAACCAATTCTTGACTTTAATCTTCAATTTTACCCTGGATCATGCAAGGTATAACTTAAATGCACAAACAAGAAGGTGATTTTCCTACCTTGGGTCTAGAATTCAAAGTCTACAAGCTCAATTTTGCAAAATCCTTCACTTCTTTCTAATTCTCCAAGTGAATCTCTTGTTGATACCAATTCCTTACCTCACTCTCTCTCTCCTACATTTTTGGTCTCAAAAATGACTGAGGAAATAATGTAAAGAATGTGCTAATTGAGTCCCTAACAAGTGTATGGGAATGGCCACTCAATGGCAAGATAGTAATTAAAACAACTAATATAACTCAACATTATTTAATCGAGTTTAATCGTACCAAATCAAATTTTAATTAAACCTACCATAAAATCACATAAAATCTTACTAACATAAAACATTAATCAATTTCAGAATCGGGCGCCGATAAGGCTTTCAATTCGCAGTTTAACGTCAAAGACATGAACAGATCATTTTATGGCAAACAGATAGAAACATGTAAATGAAGCAATACACATGCAAATAAATCCCAAATCCATCCTAATCTTCTACAAGGCATAATTAAGTGCGAATTAACATTAATTAGAGGTCGAGGTCATTACAAGTTACCACCCCTCACGCCTGACGACGGCGTCGAGGTATTCTCGCTCCGACCATTCGAAAGACTTAAGGGATGTATTGGAGGAGCGCTATAGACACCCCATTTTTGACCGTCCTCAAGACTTGGACGTCATCGTTTGAACACTCGATGATCATCCATGTTTGTGTTCATTTTGAGATCTCGGAAGTTTCGGTTGCGCGCCTTGCCTTAGGATCTCTCAACTTGACTGTTTTGTGCCTGGTTGTGAACCAAACACTTGTATTTTTGCTTCTAAGGGAAGAGAGTGTCCTGTCAGCCATCCCCTCAACCCACCGGCCATGGCCTGAGGCCACCGGCCTTGTTTTTTTGCCACCGGCCAAATGTATTAGTTGATCAGCACTATCTTTGGTCGGCCAGCCATTTTCTTGGTCGATCGGCCATTTTTTCTAGCCGAGGCCTTTTCTTTGCCTTTTTCAGGCATTATGCATGCTAGTTGTGCCAGCTAGTGAGCACAGACTCTACCCTCCATACACGTGTATGGAGGGATTTCATCCTTACACTTAGCTTCCCTTGGAAGCTTGGAATTGGATTTCCTATAAGTGGAGGGCCTCCCCTCCCTTTTCAGGGTTAAACAATCTGATATAGAATATATATATATCACTCTCTCTCTATATCCTCTCTCTCTATAGTTGTGTGTGTAATAGTGTTCTAAAGGGTGTTTTTGTTCATATTTTTGCACCAAGGCACCTAGTGGTACACTATTCCTTAGTTACTGAGGTGCTAAGGAGTTATTTTCAGAGTTTTTGAGTTGGTTTTGATCAAAAGGAGGTGCTGGAGTTGGGGTTCTTGAAGTGTTCTTTAAGGGTGAGAAACTATTCTTTTATTCCCCATTTTTGCTTAAGCTTTTAGCGTTACTTCCATACTATTTTAAGCTTAGTGTCCAACTGAAAAAATTTCTGTTTTTACATGTTTTTGATCTTTGTTTGAGATCACTTTTGTGTTTGGGATTGTTTACCCCCTCTTAGACCTTGTTTGGCCTATTTTTTTGTGTTTGGCCTTCTCACCACTGAAATCCAGAGCTATTTCAGTGGTGGGGATGGTGTTTTGAGGTCCTACGAAGGAGAGGGACATCCCCTCTCCTTGTTGTCTTCAATACTTGTCATATTTGCCACATATGTGAGCACCTTTGTTAAGTTCATGTTGGCCATGTCTTAGCTGATATTTGTGGTTATTTTGCTGTGATATACCACTGTTTTTGCCTATCTTGGTCATTCCATGCATGGTCTATACACTTGTAGTGTAAATTTTGCAAACTAGTCTTGTATGCTTCATGCTTGAGCATGTCTTTCTAGCCTATGTTGACCTCATTTTAGTGGGGTTTTGGTGTTGCTTTAGCATGCCATCACTCTATTTTGGGTGGGTTTAGTTGGCTCTTACATGCTTCATATACTTGCTTTGCAATACCCTCATTTGCCTTAACATGCACCTTGTGTTTAGACCACCATGCTTACATGTTTTGGCTTAACTTTGAGAAGCTTTTAGCTTTGTTTTACCATGCTTGAGGTCTGATTTTTGGTTGCTTGGGTCACATATGTCATGCTTTGTATAGCCACCATGCAATCTAGCTTGTTAGCTTTGAGTGTTCAAGTCATTAGCATGCTTTATTTCGACCATTTCAGTGATTTGGCATCACTTGTCATGTTATTTCAGTCCATACAATATGCTCCTATGCTTGCACTTGTGACTCCTTTAATGGTTTAAAGAGTTGGTATGTTGTGCCTCGTGAATGTGTCATTGTGTATGCCATCATGTTTAGGCCTTTGGGATGCCATCTAAGCGTGTTTTTTGGGCTCATTTTGACATGCCATAACTCTGTTTTTATTGGCTTAAAACATGTTATGTTTGGTTGTCTTAGGTGTAGTGTGATACCTCTTTGGTAGCCTTACATGCCTTATGTTCTTGCCCCTTTGTCTTCGCTTGTTTTTGGCTTTGGTCATTGCATGTTTTAGGCTTACTTTGCCATGCTTTAGGATTATTTTGGGTCATGCTTTCCATATGCCCTTTGTTTTGTGTAGCTTTGGTTCAAGTCCCTTCACTAGCCTTAAGCTTTAGGCCTCCTTTCATGCTACATTTGTTTTGTTTGGTTGGTTTGGCATCACTCGTCACATGATTTCAGAGCTAAATGCATTGCCACACTCTCATGTTTATCACATCTTGCTCATGCTTGAAGATTGTGCATTGTTGCTTAAGTGTTGGACCATTTGCATGTGCATGTTCGTTTTGCATTTCCATGCTCCCAATTCATGACTTTGGCCACTGTTTTGGGTATGGCCGAGGTCTTTCCATGTTGGTTTAAGTCCATCTCCGCATGTTGTTGCATGTTTGTCTTGCATGTCGCATGTTTACACGTTTAGGTTGCATTACATTTGGCATGTTTGCTACCTTAAGCTTTGTATGCATACTTGAGTCACATTGTGTTTGACATGCCTGCATTGCATTGTGTTTGGTTTGGGGTGTCAAACCAAACATGAAGAATAAGGGACGTTTGTACTTGAAGTGGCGAAACGTACCTCAATCCTCGATCGTCGACAACGCTCTTGATCAAGCATGATAGAGTTCTAGGCATTCATGTGTTTTGTTGCATTCATTCCATTTTGATTTACACGCTTGGCACCTTTGGCCTCATGCATTAAAATGCGTGATTGGTGGTCCGAGGGTCGAGAGCCATACTTCCATGAGTTCGTAGTATGATAGGGAAGGTGGTCGTGCACACATTGTCTTGTAAACACCCTACTATGCACTGTCTGTCCTCTGCTGCAGCAAAAACAGCATTCTGCAGGAAGGGATGGCCGGTCGTCCATATTCAGTGCCGGCCGGCTAACTCAACCTGGCCGAGAGCTCCACTTTTGGTCGATGACCATTTTACCATGGCCGGTGACTTCATCTCTTGGTCGATGACCTCTCACAATGCTCAGGGAGTGGTTCGGAAACATCCTTGGGACTTGTGCAGTTTTCAGAGGAGCAAAACAGTGCAAACAGAGGCAACATGTGGCATGGCAACGGGTTTCCGAGCGAGGCGATCGAGCATGCATCATTCAATCATTCTGAGGTGGAGCTGCGGCGACCTCCCTTTTGTAATTAATTTGTTAACTAATTAAGGGTTTGTAATAATTAATTAGCTAGGATAGTTGATTAATTATTTGGATTTGTATTATTTATTCGAACCCTCCGTCGAGAGGGCAAAATTGTAATAAGCGTGCATGTGTGTATGAATGTCTTCCAACCCCACGTCTTTCTCTCTTTTACTTACCTGCTTTTGATGGTTAGTTTTAGGTCATGTTTCAATTAGCATACTTATGTTAGCATGTTTGCATACATTCATTCGTATTGCACGCACAGGGCTCTGCGTATCATACTAATTGCATAGTATTTCAATTCCAACTTGAATACGTGTGTAGACACCCCATTTTTGACCGACCTTAAGACTCAGACGTCACCGATTGAGCGCTTGGTGATGTTGCATATCGTGCTCGTTCAGAGGTTTCGGAGTCTTGGCCGCGAACTTTGCCTCCGGACTTCCGGACTCTTTCATGCTTTGCCTCGGTTTGCGAACCAGGCTTTGTTTTCTATGTTTCTTTACCGAAGGGAGGGAGAGGTCTCGTAGATCATCTCTCAGTGGCCGTAGGCTACGTTTTGTGGTCGTAGGCCATTTTGCCCGTTTGAGTCCGGTTCCGATTCTTTTCGGAGCCGTTTTCGTTGCTGTCAGGTGTGCCTCGGTTCGGACGCGATTACCATCTCTGTTTGCTCCGTGTTTTTGGCAGTATCTATTTTCCTCCCTTTTGAGGGACACTGTGGTCCGAGAGACCATTCGTGGTCGAACAACTGCCCGTGCCCAACGCATTTTTCCGGGGCTCCGATCTGCGCGTTTTGACCCCGAACCTTCGATTTGCAATCGGTTTGGCTCATCTTTTGGTGGAGAACCTTATTTTCACTGTTAGAAATCTTGTTAGAGGGTGGGAGCCAGCAATTTTGCTGAAAAGCCACACTTTTTTGGTCAAAGTGGTTCAGCATGAACTCCGGGAAGAGAAAAATCGTGCGCGGCTTCACCGAAACGGGCGTAACTCTTTTCACAAGAGGAATTAAGATATGAGGCCACCACCATTGGAAAGCTTACTTCCGGGGCTTCATTTTGCACTCAAGAATCTCCCAAGTCCAAGTCCGGGGGGGAGAGATGTGGTTGGTTGAAGTCCGCTTGGACCGAATCTGCGCGGCTTCACGGAAAAGGGCATAACTTTTTCTACAGGAGGAATTTTAATGCAAGGTTTGCGCCATTGGAAAGCTAACTTCTGGGGCTTCATCCTAGGGGGTGGCCGGCCACTTTTTTCCCTTTGACCTAGCCGGCCGGCCACTTTTTATGGCCGGCCGACCACTTACCTGGTGGATGACTTTTTTTCCCCTTTTAAACTGGCCGGCCATTTTTGCCCCTGTGAGTGCATTCCAGCCATGTATTTGTTATTCCAGCCATGTATTTGTTTTTACACTTCACCCATGTCCGAGGGTTTGGCATTTTTTGGAGGGAAACTTGATCCATTTTCCCCCCACTTTTTCCCCCTTTTTTTCCCCCATTCTTGCCTATTTAACAGAGGCTCCAGCTGCTAGTTTAGGGTTGAAAAATTTTCCCTAAGAGCCTCTTGCATTATATCCCTCCATCTTTCTCATTTCCTTCAAAAAACCTTCAAACCCTACACCATTTTGCACTACACCACCAAGCCTCACACCACCACATCCATTTCCAGCAGCTTGGAGGTCTTCTCAGAGGCTAGGAGGCAGCAAATTTGGTCCAAGAAGTTGCTAAAGGTTGGTCTACAAGGGTGAGTACCATTCCCCCCTTTTTTGAGCTTATTTTTTGCAACATTTCTTAGCCATACATTCTTGCTGTTTTGAGCTCCGGCCATAACTGAAAGTAGTGTTATTTTGAGCTCTATTTCATGTTTCATTAAGGGACTTTTGTCATTTGAGGTCTATATCTTGCACTTGCTTCAATATCCTCCTTGAATGCCATTTTCTTGCATGATATTTTTAGCCTATGTGTGATCTGTTTTGGAGCATGATGTAATCTGTAAGTAAGCTTATTTTGAGCCCCTCTTCAACATTGAAGAAGGGCTCATCACTGTTTGGGACCTCCATGTACCACTTGTCTTTATATCCATCTTTGGTCCCCATTTTTGCATGACTTGGCAGCCTATTATGCTTCCATTTTTGGACGATTTTCAGATCTAGAAAAGGTTTTATTTTGGCCATCTATTCATGTTTCATTGAGGGTCCTTCACTGTTTGAGGCACCCTTCCTATAGTTTGTGTTGTATCTCTCTTTTAATCCCCATTTTTGCATGATTTATTAGCCTATTGTGCTTCTGTTTTTGGTCATTTTACAGAGCTAGAAAAGGTCTTATTTTGGCCCATTCTTCATGTTTCATTAAGGGCCTTTCATGATTTGAGGCATCTTTTATACACTTCATGTTATATCTCTCTTTTGGACCTCATTTTGCATAGCATTTTTGACATATTTGCATACTGTTTTGGGTCCGACACTCAACTGTAAAATGCCTTATTTGTGGTCCCTCATCAGTATTGTAGAAGAGTCTTTTTCTGTTTGGGCTTTGCATCTACCACTTCCTTCTTTGGCCATCTTTTGGCTCATTTCTTGCATGAAAGCTTAGCCATACCTATGTTTGTTTTTGGGCTATTTTCAGAACTGTAAAAGATCATGTTTTGAGCCCCTCTTAAACTTTGTTGAAGGGCCCTAATCTGTTTGGAGTCAGAAGCTGTGAGTTGCTTCTTTATTTCACACTTAGGGCCATTTTTGCATGCTAGTTTTTCCCTATTTGTGTTTTCTGTTTGGCCTTGCTTTGAACTGAAAATATGCTTATTTTTGGGCTTTCTTGACTCTGTCTTTACATTCCATATTCAAATGATGCATGTTTTGTATAGCTGTAGGCCAATGCATAGGCCTAGTTTTGCATTTCGGTTTCATTTCATGCATCGGGAGCCATGCTTTTATGATTCGGGACTGTTTTGGGTCATATTTTAGCGCTGAATTTTGCATGTTTGAATATCATCTTTCATGCCTTGCCATGTCTTGTTAGAGTGGCATTTGGTGCCTTAGGGTCGGTCCTCGGTTTGCGTGCATGCGTGCACGCATCTCGAGTGTCTCATTTTCATCTGACGGCCGTCTTAATGTGAGATGGCTGAGCTTCCTCATGTTAGTATAAAATACCATGTTGCGCATTCTATATGCCCATTTTACTATGATTGGTACCATATGTTTCGTTAGCGATGCCAGCCGTCGTTGCACGCATTTCCGAGGCACTTCATTTCATCCATCGGCCCTCTTAGTGTGAGTAGTGTGGCTGAGGCTCTCTCGTCATGTTAGTATAAGTCCCAATTTGCCTTCTATATCCATTTTAAGTTCAATGATTGCATTGGGTTATATGCATTGCTTCGGTTTGGGCGTGCCTGTGTGCCACGCATTTTGAGCACTTCTCTGTCATTTTCATCCAATTGGCCTCTTATGTGAGTATGGCTGAGTCTCTCTCATGTTAGTATAAGTCCATGTTGCATTTTATATGCCATTTTAGCCATATTGCATTGCGTATGCCATTGCCTCGGTTTGTGTGCCCGTGTGCACGCATTTCGAGACACTTCATTTTCATCTACCGGCCTCTTATGTGAGTATGGCTGAGGCTCTCTCATGTTAGTATTAGCCCGTGTTGCATTTTATATGCCATTTTAGCCATATTGCATTGCGTATGCCATCACCTCGGTTTGCGTGCTCGTCTGCACGCATTTCGAGGCATCTCATTTTCACAGCATAGTGCATACTAGGTTGTATCTTAGATCGCATTCATGCATTTCCTTGATTTGCATGCTCATGTGCACGCATTTCGAGGCATCTCATTTTCATAGCATTGTGTATGTTAGGATTGTATCTTAGTCGCATTTCATGCATGTCATGCATATTGCATCGTGTTCGGGATAGGAGTTAGCCCGGGCACGGGAAACGAGGTACATTTCGTACTCCGAGTGACGGAATGTGTCTCAATTCCCCAGTCACCGACACTCCGGATCTTCCATGATGGAGTCAGGTCTTGTTGTGTTTTTCTTGTGCATTCATCCTATATTGAATTATGCATTTCGACTCCTCGGCTTTCATGCCTCGATATGCGTGATTGGTGGCACGAGGATCGAGGCATGCATATATCTGTGAAAATACATTGCTATGCCCCTTTCCTGCTCTCTGTTGCAGCAAAATGAAGAATCAGTAATTTTTCGGGACTTGGCACGCGTTTCAAGAATAACTGCTAAACAGAGACTAATTGGGGCATCCCGGTGGATTTCCGTCCAAGGCAGCCCAGGCATACATCATTCATCAGAAGCAAGGCAGTCCCTGGCTCGCATGCCAGTTTTACAGTTTTTCTTAGTTAATTCGTTAATTAATTAGGAATTCGTATATTATCTGGACTGTAATATTTGGACTGTAATATTCTTTTATTTGGGACTGTATATTTATTCGGACCCTCTGCGCGAGGGCACAACTGTAATAAGTGTGCGTATGTGTGTTGTATGTCTTCCAATCCCATGTCTTTCTCCCTTTTATTTATCCGCTTATGATGGTTAGATTAGGGCATATTTCAATTAGCATACAGTATGATAGCATGTTTGCATCATTCATCTGTTTTTGCATGCACCGGGCTCGGCGCATCATACTAACTGCATTGTACTTTCAATTCCAAATTGAATACATGTTAGTTGCCGCATTCCATATGCCATGTTTAGAATAGCCGAGCCTACCATAATTGCATTTTTGCATGTGTTGCATTAGGCATTTCTGTATACTTAGGATTCATGCATGATTTCTAATGAGTTTCTGTTTTGGCTTGGAGTACTCGGTGAGTTTTATGCTTTAGCATCCTTGCATGTGTGTGAGTGACTGCCATGAATAGAATGCTTACCATGAGGCTAATTGCTTATGTGATATAACTACCTGAATGCCTGTGGGTGAAGGTTGGGTTACTTGGATTGGAATAAATCATCAACTGTTTGTTTTAAGCCCACTAGATAGTGGCAAAACCATCTTTTCTAAGCCCACCTGAGGGTGGCAAAATCTGCATTTTAAGCCTACTTGCGAGTAGCAAACCATCTTTCAAAAAAGCAAACATGAAATGTTTTGTTCCAATTCAGGCGACCCAGTCTATACTTGTATGTTGTGCGCATCACATAGTAACCTAGGCTAATAATCGGAATAAGAACACACAATATTTTCAAAAATAGATATCATGGTTAGTAGAGGCCGATCTTTGATCGGGCGAGCGGGGGTGCTCACGAAGTGACCTTCCCCAATCGTACCCAAGTTCCCGAGCCGAGGCAACTTTGGTGATGACGGACACGTGGCCTTTGGCTCCGAGTCAGGGTTTCCTAAATTTCCCATTAAAAAAATATTTAGGTGGTGACTCTGTATCTGGCAAAGCAGTCCATGTTTGGCACTTCTTTCAAAAAAATCTGTTTTTCTCAAAACGATTTGCCGGATTTGGACTCTTTGGTTCAGACTTAGAACCGTGACACAAATCGAGTCCGAGCTGTAGCGAGGCCCCCCGCAGGCTGGTTACAACGTGTATCGAGTTGTCGCATTTCACATGCCATTCTTAGATTAGCTGGGCCTATTCTAGTTGCATTTTGCATGCGTTGCATTAGCCATCTTAACATGAATTAGGATCATGCATGATTTCTAACTAGTTTCTTGTTTTGGCTCGGAGTACTAGATAAGCTTTTATGCTTTAGCATCCTTGCATGAATGTGAGTGTTGCCATGATAGCATGCTTGCCATGAGGCTATTTGCTTATGTGATATAACTGCCTGAATGCCTGTGGGTGATGGTTAGATTACTTGAATTGGAACAATTCATCGAAATGCGAGTTTTTAAGCCCACTTGAGAGTGACAAAATCATGTTTTTCTAAGCCCACTCGAGGGTGATGAATCCACGTCTTAGCCTATTTGCGAGTAGCACCTTCAAACCATTTTCAAACAAACATGAGATGTTTTGTTCCAACTTAGGCGATCTAGTCTATACTTGTGTGTTGTGCGCGTCACATAGTAATTCTAGCTAATAACCGAAATAAGAACGCATGTGTTTTCAAAAACAAGATATCATGTTTAGTAGTGGCCGATCTTTGATCGGGCAAGCGGGGGTGCTCATTTTATGACCTTCCCCAATCGTACCCATGTTCCCGAGCCAAGGCAACTTTGGTGATGACGGACACGTGGCCTTAGGCAACAAGTCACGGTTTCCTAAATTCTCCCAAAATAAAATATTTAAGTGGCGACTCTGTATCTGACAAAACAGTCCATGTTTGGCATTTCTTTCTTAAAAATCAGTTTTCCAAAACGATTTTCCAGATTTGGACTCTTTGGTGATTTATCAACCTCACATCGCACATTGTGAGTTCAGATTAAGAACCGTGATAAACGAGTCCGAACTGTGGCATGAGGCCCCTTGAGGGCGCGTCTACAGTTTCTGGCGACTCTACTGGGAATTTAGAGAACTTGACACGAACTCATGATATCTTGTTTTGATTACACTTATGTGTTTCTTTGCATTGCATTTGCATTGGTGCGCCTAGGACACCGTGTTTGCCATCTGCTATTCCTGAACGGTGTGCCGAAGACTCGCTTTGAGAAGCATGCCATAAGGCTGACCGGTTACGGGCTCTGCCACGATGGGAACATAAACCTCGATTTTTACCGAGGCACCCTTTTTGACCATTCGACCTAGTGCATATCGGAATCCATAGTGACTATTCCAAACTAGGACAAGTTGCCTACCCGATTACAGGTTGTTTGAAACCGCTGTGTACGTAGTGAAACCCTAGCTCCTGACAAAATAGGACAGGGAAACCCTACCCCAACATAGGGGTGTTTTGGCTCTCATTTGCTTGCTATGTGCTTTTAGAGTGTACCTCTACAGGAATGCACGTATCAGTTTGCGAGTCTGGGTATCCGGCCTGCGAGCATCAGTATTTTGAGAATTAGTTATATCTGCGGGTATCAGATTCGGTTTCGGGACAGTAATTTGGGAAACAATGATCAGTGGTCGAATACAGTTATTCAGCTATACTTATGTCTGTTTTGGTGAAATTGGGCTGAGATACCGCATGTTTTCTCTTTCAGGGGGGGTTCAGAGATTCGGTTCAGAGCAACCAGGGCTCTTCTTCACTAAGGCAAAGCAAAAAAATGGGCAATTGAGGCTCACCGGTTCATCAGATCCATCAGCCACCAGTCACGTCCCCTCTGTTCAGTTAAGCAGACCCGCGATGACACAGAATTCAGAAGAAATTGTGGTCATGACAGCGGCACTAAACCAAGGAATCACAATACAGGGCGAGACCGACGTTGAAGCGCCGCACCCACCCAGGTCACCTATCGCGCACCCGATCTGGGAACCCCAGTTGTTTCAAGCTCGTGAGCCAACCACATTTGAGTTAATGGGAATGATTGGTGATCTCCATAGATCTGTGGCTGATCTGGCCTATGGAATGTCAGCTCCGCCACCAACCATATCGTATGCCAGGAATTTCATGCCGTAGGAGCCCCTGTTACTGGGGCGAATTGTAATTGAGCTCAGCCAACCTGAAGTTGTCTCAAGCTCTGGCAATGACATGTCAACGACAACGGGGCTTCGCACTGATATAGCAACCCAAACCTTCCACCAAGCTGAGGTGAGTGATAAGGACAAGGTGAAGGTGGACACTGATCCCTACGAACAACTCCAGCAAGCTGTTGAGGCCCTGAAAGCCGGGGGGTTGAATAAGTAACAAGTACTTGCAGTTGTGGCTAAGACTGTAGATGACATTTTCCCTGTTCAGATCGAGAGCAGTTCAAGCCAAAGGGAAAATAGGGATAGGGACTGTCATGCCAGAACAATTCCTTCCAATCCTAACCCTGCACCTGGAAAAGATCAGAGAGCCAAGGCAGCACCTACCGATCCTTTTGCTAGTGCGTCCAGCAAAGGTCCACAAACTTCGAAGTATCTACCCCGAGGTCGCAGGGTTTTTCATGCCCTCTACATCCCTTTGTCCAAGGCTCTTCGAATCCTCACTGAAAAAGGTCATCTCAAACCTCATGAGCCTCGGCCTCTCCCGAGTAATCTCCCTCTCTCACATGATGCTACCCAGTACTGTGCGTACCATCAACAGACTAGTCACACCACCGACAACTGCTTCCGACTTCGCCACGAAGTACAGGATCTGTTCGACGACGAGGTCATCCTCCCACCGAGTTCAGCAAAGTCTGTCATCACCGGGTTGGTGGACTTCGAGGATAATACAAGTATGTGATCAAGGGTCGAACCACCTGCGGGCGTCGCTCAGATTACTTCGAATGTGGCGTATGGCACGCACTATTTTGAGCATTTGCAAATGTTAGTTTTTGTACTTTCTGACTTAAGTATTCAGTCAGTTTTGTTGTCTTATATTTAGTCAGTCTTTTCTTACTATGTCGGTTGGGTCTGTCTTGTTGTATAGAGTCAGTCCTGTTGTATAGAAGTCGGGTGATTCCGGGGATGTTACCTCGGGCATCACTATTTTGTGTTGTGTTTGTCTTTTTGCTTTCTTTTGATAGTAGAGAATAAGAGAGTAGTGCGAAAGGTTCATGCAGTCGGACAAGATGATGGCCATGCAAACCACCATGGAAGAGATATAGGCAGTTTGGTTTTTGGAAGATGTCTATAAGAAGGCCGAGGAAAAGGGGCATAAAACTCGCGGAATGTAAATGGCCGATCCATTTTCAAAACATTGAACTCTGCCAATCTAAAATTTTGTTCTTAGTTCTATTTTTGTAACCCGTTTTTCCATTGGCACAATGAAACAAGTAGACCATTTTCTTGAGAATTGTTGTATTTTTGCCTCGCCAAGCGGATTTAGTGCGGTCCAAGGGGCAACTAACAATCATTTTGACGAAAAGATCAAAATTTCTTGCAGAGTGGATTTTGCTTGGCAAGAGATTTGTTGATGGTTTTGATCAACTTTGGAATTCCTCGCCGGACGGATTTTTCTCGGCAAGAGTTTGTTGATGATTTTATTAACTCTGGAATTCATAATCGGATGAATTTTACTTGGCAAGAGGTTTGTTGATGGTTTTAATCAACTTTAGAATTCCTTGCCGAGCTAATCTTGCTCGCCAAGAAGCAAGTCGCCGAGCTGATCTTGCTCACCAACCTTGGAGTTCCTTGCCGAGCTGATCTTGCTCGCCAAGAAGAAATGTCGCGAAGCGAACCTTGCTCGCTGACCTTTGAGTTCCTTGCCAAGCTGATCTTGCTCGCCAAGAAGCAAGTCACCGAGTGGACCTTGCTCGCGACCTTGGAGTTCTTTGTAGAGCTAATCTTGCTCACCAAAAAGAAAGTCGCTGAGATGACCTTGCTCACCGACCTTAGAGTTCTTTGCTGAGCTGATCTCGCTCGCCAAGAAGTAAGTCGCCGAGCGGACCTTGCTCGTTGACCATGGAGTTCCTTGCCGAGCTGATCTTGCTCACCAATAAGCAAGTCACTAAGCTGACCTTGCTCGCGACCTTGGACTTCCTTGCCGAGCTGATCTTGCTCGCCAAGAAGCAAGTCGCCGAGCTGACCTTGCTCACTGACCTTGGAGTTCGTTGCCAAGCTGATCTTACTCGCCAAGAAGAAAGTCGCCGAGCTGACCTTGCTCACCGACCTTGGAGTTCCTTGCCGAGCTAATCTTGCTCGCCAAGAAGCAAGTCGCCGAGCTGACCATGCGCTCCAACCTTGGAGTTCCTTGCCAAGCTAATCTTGCTCGCCAAGAAGCAAGTCGCCGAGCGGACCTTGCCCGCCGACCTTGGAGTTCCTTGCCGAGCTGATCTTGCTTACCAAGAAGCAAGTCGTCGAGCTGACCTTGCTCGCCGACTTTGGAGTTCCTTGCCGAGCTGATCTTACTCGCCAAGAAGAAAGTCGCCGAGCTAACCTTGCTCGCCGACCTTAGAGTTCCTTGCTGAGCTGATCTTGCTCGCCAAGAAGCAAGTCGCCGAGGGGACCATGCTTGCGACCTTAGAGTTCCTTGCCGAACTGATCTTGCTCGCCAAGAAGAAAGTCACTGAGCTGACCTTGCTCGCTGACCTTTGAGTTCCTTGCCGAGCTGATCTTGCTCGCTAAGAAGCAAGTCGCCGAGCTGATCTTGCTCACCGATCTTTGAGTTCCTTGCCAAGCAAATCTTGCTCGCCAAGAAGCAAGTCGTCGAGCTGACCTTGCACGCCGACCTTGGAGTTCCTTGCTGAGCTGATCTAGCTCGCCAAGAAGAAAGTCGCCGAGCTAACCTTGCTCGCTGACCTTAGAGTTCCTTGCCGAGCTAATCTTGCTCGCCAAGAAACAAGTCGCCGAGCAGACCATGCTCGCAACCTTGGAGTTCCTTGCCGAGCTGATCTTGCTCGCCAAGAAGAAAGTCACTGAGTTGACCTTGCTCGCCGACCTTTGAGTTCCTTGCCAAGCTAATCTTGCTCGCCAAGAAGCAAGTCGCCGAGCTGACCTTGCTCACTGACCTTTGAGTTCCTTGCCGAGCTGATCTTGCTCGCCAAGAAGCAAGTCGCCGAGCCGGCCTTGCTCGCCGACCTTTGAGTTCCTTGCCGAGCTAATCTTGCTCGCCAAGAAGTAAGTCGTCGAGCTGACCTTTTTCGCCAACCTTTGAGTTCCTTGCCGAGCTAATCTTGCTCGCCAAGAAGCAAGTCGCCGAGCTGACCTTGCGCGCCAACCTTGGAGTTTCTTGCCGAGCTGATCTTGCTCGCCAAGAAGCAAGTCGCCGAGCGGACCTTGCCCGCCGACCTTGGAGTTCCTTGCCGAGCTGATCTTGCTCGCCAAGAAGCAAGTCGCCGAGCGGACCTTGCTCGTGGACCTTGGAGTTCCTTGCCGAGCTGATCTTGCTCGCCAAGAAGCAAGTCGCGAAGCTGACCTTGCTCACCGACCTTTGAGTTCCTTGCCGAGCTGATCTTGATCACCAAGAAGCAAGTCGCCTTGCTGATCTTGCTCGCCAACCTTGGAGTTCCTTGCCGAGCTGATCTTGCTCGCCAAGAAGCAAATCGCCGAGCAGACCGTGCTCGTCGACCATGGAGTTCCTTACCGAGCTAATCTTGCTCGCCAAGAAGCAAGTCGCGAAGCGGACCTTGCCCGCCGACCTTGGAGTTCCTTGCCGAGCTGATCTTGTTTGCCTAGAAGCAAGTCGCGGAGCGGACCTTGCTCGCCAACCTTGGAGTTCCTTGACGAGCTGATCTTGCTCGTCAAGAAGAAAGTCGCCAAGCTGACCTTGCTCGCCGACCTTGGAGTTCCTTACCGAGCTGATCTTGCTTGTTAGGAAGAAAGTCATCGAGCTGACCTTGCTCGCTGACCTTGAAGTTCCTTGCCGAGCTGATCTTGCTCACCAAGAATCAAGTTGCTAAGCTGGCTTTCCTCGCTAACTTTGAAGGTCCTTGCCAAGTTGATTTTGCTCGCCCAAGAAGTTGTTGAGTTGATTTTACTCGCCAAGAAGCGAGTTGACGAGCTGACTTTGTTTGCCAACTTTGAGGTTTCTTACCCAAGCAAAATGAACCACTGAGAAAAAAGTCTAGCCCGACCTTGTAATGTAATTCTGGTCATGCAAATGCAGATGGAATTAAAGGGCAATTGTGAGGGAGATTTCATAATCTAGCTTTGGGCCGTGGTAATGACCGGGCTAAAATTGGTCCGAGCATGTTTGGGCTGAGTTGGGCTGGGACAATCCAGGTGCAGTGTGCTCGGTTAAAGCCCAGGTCCGATTTGGCTGGGATAACATCTTTACTAGCACGGTTCGCGTTGTTTGCTCATTGAGATCAGCGTGCAAGATCCACCGCAGACCGGCCAACCGAGCAAGTGCTCAGTCATTACGGGGGGCCACTAAGCTCGGTCATAACGGAGCTCGGCTCGGAGCATTGCATGTCCCGGAAGTAATACAGTCGTAGGCAGATGGGGCAACGTCACTGGGCTGTCCGTTCACGCCAACGCCGTTTGGCAGTTTGGTTAGGTAGTGTTTAGCTGTATTTGCGCTAACACGTGGGAAAGTAGGATAGGGGAGCAGGTCCACGCGTCGAAAGGCAAATGGACACAGAGGCACGCGCAGAAGGTATGTAAACGTGACTATGCCTCCCATGCTATGGATGGAACATCATTTGGTGAGATACAATTTGACATTGATTGAGTTCTTCTTTCTCTCTCTCTTTCTGAGTGTATGCTAACTTGACCATCGGAGGGGTTTTCCGGCAACACATCACCGGGTAGCTCACCGTCGTTGTGTTCTCAAGTTGATCGGATAGGCACGAAGCTTGGACACAAGGAGTACGGACAGCTACGAATATCTCCTTCCCGTATAATTAGAAATATACATCTATTAATTGATAGGTCGATTGATAAATATATATATCTATATGTATCTTAATATTGTTATTTAAAATCATGAGTAAGTATATGTACCGTAGAACAGGAATGGCAGTTTGTCTAAGCTTTAAGCCAACATCAAGCTGAGCAAGTGCGTGCCAACCATTCGATTGCATGCCTATGCTAGCTCCTATGGTTCTTAGAGTCTCAGCTCTTTCCAGAACAATACTAGTCATGCCCTTCCTATATCCAAAAAACCAACCACTAAATTATTCATTTTTTATCGATATATATCTAATATCAATATATATTACAATATATATATATATACTAGCATGATAAATATATATATACTAGCAAGTACCAATCAATTGGGCATGTATGCAAATATATTTATAAAATAAATAAAATTGTCACCTATGAAGGGCAAGTGCACTGGCAAGCCTACATATCCCACCCCTAACTATTACAATATCATGCATGCAGTTCAGCAACATCCATCTCTCTCTCTCTCTCTCTCTCTCGGTAGTCTGAATTTTCAGTTGATCTACAATTTACATGGATGGCATCTTCTATTTATGACAAAATGAAAGTCATGGGATGAAATGGTTGAAGTTTCTTTGTGACATAATTGTCAAAACTGTGCAAAACTATTCTTTTAGCTTACTACAAAAAAAGTTATATATTTTGACTAGATGGTTTTGTTGGTGAGCCCTCATTTTAGCATAATTAAATTTCACATCAATATTTTCCAATTAATTTTTGAATATTTAACCCTAAATCAAATGAATCATTTCTCTCACTGGTCTAGATGAGTATCAAAGTTTTTAATTTTTTGATTATTTTTTTCTTCTTTTTTTTTTTTGTGGATGAATAAAATGTTATTATAATTATTAGGGTAATTTAACTTTGCAATGGTAATCTTCAGTATTTTGAGATAAAATTTAATTTTGCTATTTTTTAACAATGAATTTGATTCAAAAAAATTTCGGAGGATGAGATTTAACTATTTTTTAACTATATATATTATAAATCCCAAGGGATTTGCCTAGTGAGTGCAACTTGGGCCCTAGGAGTGTACTTCCTCTAGGTCTCAGGTTTAACTCCGCTTGAGATTTGTCAAACCCACATAGAGGAGGTGCTTTGTGTAGGTCCCAGATTAGTCGAAGTATGCGTAAATTGACTTGCACACTCGGTCATAAACATATATATATATATATATATATTATATAAGACTCCAGATGGTGTTGACGTTTCATATTTTGAGTTTTTTGTTTATGTTTCATAATACGAGTTTTTTTCAAAAGTGAAAGCTTATGATGGCATTAGCGTCTCATATTTTGAGTTTTTTCAAAATATCCTTGTCATCTAATCATTTGGTGTTTATGTAAAAATTATATTAAGATGGGGATGAAACTCAAAATGAAGATTATGGCCTTATTTGGTTTAACTCTCAAAACATAATTTTTTTAAAAAAATTTCAAAATTTTGTTTGGTTGGGAATTTTTTAATTTTTTTTTCAAAATCACTTTTTCTCTCTCCTTTATCATTTTCAATTACTTTTTCTCTCATATACATCTATTCAATTATAACAAAATATCAAATCATCCCAATGTCCATACTCTAAAACTATTTTCAAAATATAGAATCAAACAAACCAAAAAAAATTCTAAATTCTTTCCTCGCCTAAAATCAAACCAAACTTGGGTGTTGTTTGGCAAGTTGGTTTGTAGCTAAAATAGCCATAAAAGACAAAATAGGCTATTTTAGCCACAACAAATAAAACATCACATCCAACCCATAATCATTACACTCTTCTCTCACAAAAAAAGCCAAAAAAGTCAAAAAGTCCTTCCTAAATCAAGTTTTTTAGCCCAGGTTAAAATAGCCAAAAAAGTCAAAAAGCTAAAAAGCCAACCCACTTCCCAAACGGAGGCCAAGTTTGATAAGAAAAACACATATCATTTAAATAATACATATTATATTTATATATATATATATATATATTTATATCTTTATTATTGTTTTTATAATATATATTCTTTTAAATGGCAGATACGTAAGCATACTGCTCATTTTTTAATTACACAAAGCTTGGCTTGACACAAGAGATGTTCTTAGGGGTAAGCAACGGTTTATCCGAACTGCTCAACCCGTCTAACCCGTATATAAATGGACGGTTTCACAAACATAATACGGGTAGATATGGTTTGAAATATGACAAATTTGCGGGTTGCGGGCAGGTCGCAGTTTAAACCCGCAACCCGCAAAAATCGCTCGCACTTTAATTATTATTATTATTTTTTTTTTTATATACCAACTTTGTAACTTTTACAGGAGCACCATTATATTCTTTATGACACTAGGATCCTTATTTTTAAGTATTTCTCAACTTTCTTAATGCCGTAGAATTATCAAATCCTAAACTTAGTTTCTTATATGATTTTCATTGGTGATTCATCCACTTTTTTCTAATAAAATTTTCCTTCTTGTGGTCAATGGAACTTCTAGTTTGATTATTGATTACTGAATTGGCAATTCTAAGTACAACATTTAATGCATTGATATACATTTTTTTCATGGCAAAAATGCTAGTGTAGGGTCTCTTTGTTTTGGGTACTTTCATTTAATGCATTGATATTCAATTTTTATTTGTAAACTCATCAGAAAATTGTTATCACAAATATGTAAAATGAATCTGATGCCTAAATTCGATGGGACAAAAAAATTCAAAAATTAATTTTTAAAGAAAAAAGTGTAAACTGTAAACCGCAAACCGCCCACAACCGCCCGCATATTTGCAAACCTTATCCCCACAAACCGCACTGCAGGCGTTACGGGTTGACTTTTTCTCAAACCGTATAGATACAAGCGGGTCAAAATCAAACCGCAAATCGCACAAAACCGATCCGCGAACACCCTTAGTTGTTCTTACAACTGACTTGTATTGCTGATTTTCATATGGCACGTGGTAACAACCACATTATGACATCATCACATCGCTTTGCAATGACGACCTGTCTTTCTTTCTTTCTTTTTTTGGACTATTGCAATGAGGACTTGAACCACAACTTTTACATCACAAAATAATTTTAATGATACGTTTGCGTGTAATACTATCCTCAATCATTCATTAAATTTTTTATTTTATTTAATTTTAAATTTAAATAAAAAAATTTATTTTATATGAATTATTCTTAATTTTTTTCAATTTTTTAAAAAAAAAATTACTTTCTCATTCTAAATTTCATTTTTCATCAATTTTGGTAAAAAAACCCAATTCCAGTTCTTCATCTTTTAATAATTTCATCAAATATAAGTGAAAAAAGACTTATTAAAAATCTACTAAAAGATTTGGTTCATCATTGATTTGATAAAAAATTTACTTCTAGCTTAATTTGATATAAGTTTGATGAAAAGATTGGATATTATTTTCACCAAGAATTTCATCAAATTTAAATTTGATGAAGGATTAGAGATGTTATTACGAAAGTAGAAATTTTTTTCCAGTGTGCATTGTATACACTGTGTGAGTCTGAATAAAATTATAAATAATATCATACAAATGTATAAGTTGAATACAAATTTTCGAAATCATATAAGTTTCACAAATTTACGTGAATTTGTATTCAACCTATGTAATTTTGTATAAAATTGTACACAATGTGCATTGCACACCAAAAAACTACCTTTAACGAGCAATTATTCAATAAAATAAAAGGAAAATTACTCTTTGTGCCCTTTATGTTTGATCACTTTTCTACATTGACGCTTAAAATTTATTTTTTTTCTCAATTTGGCTCTTCATGTTTTAAGTTTTTCCTAATTTACTCTTCAACCAATTTCTATTATAAATTAAAAAAAAAATGACACATTAACAGTCGTGTAGCATACAAATATTTTATTATATATAACTCACATCTCTAATATAAACTTAAATTTTAATATAATAATATATTTTTTTATGTTATGTGACAGTTATTATGATATTTTATGTCTAATTTTTGATAAAAATTAACTTTAAAATATGAAGAGTCAAAATGAGAAAAATATAAATTTTAAGGACCAAAGTAAAAAAAAATGGTCAAACATAAAAGAAAAAAATGTCTAATTTATTCTAATAAAATACTATATATCATTTGTTTATTATTATTATTTTTATTACTTTTTTTTAATATCACTATATATATATATATATATATAAAATGAGAAATTTTTTTTAGGGTCCCTGGTATTAAGATTTTATAGCATAAAGGACATTCAATATTTTAATTATGTCTAAGGTCCCTTAAATTGATCCAGAGAAAATTCAATTTCGCAGAGAAAATCTCACTAGAGAAATTTTGGGAAAAGAAGAATTTCTCTAGATTTTCCAGAGAAATTCGCTTCAACCAAGAGAAATTCTTCAAAACCAGAGAAATTCCCTCTCCACCCCAGAGAAATTCACTCAAACCTAGAGAAAATCTCCCTCCAAACCAGAGAAATTTACTTGTGTTGTCTGCAGTTTGATGGCTTCAGTGATTTGGATGCATATGACAACACAACACTAAAAGTAAAAGGAGATGGAAGATGTTATATTCCTATACTGTGAGCTTTCTTCGTTGAGAATGTGCTATTGAGAGGCTTGTATATCTAGTGCTCTGTCTAGGGTTAATAGTTGATATCAGACTCTTCAATTTGTACTGAACTTTTAGCATACTGTGATGCTAATTTATATAGAAAATTGGGTCAATTCGCGTGGGCATGAGAAGGATAATTCCTGGCAACCCACAGAAATTTCGATTCTGTTGAAAAAAAATGCTAATGCAGAGAAAATCCAAAGTCAGAATCATAAATGCAATAAGAACAATCAATTTGGAGTTGAAAAGCAGAAATCAAACCAAGAGAAATTCTTTGTTTCTCTCTATAGAAATTTTAATTTTGTTGAAAAAATTGCTAATGCAGAGAAAATCCAATACTAGAGAAATTTGAACAACCAGAGACGTACCAGAGAAATTTGAGACCTACCAGAGAAATTTGAACAAAGCAAAGACCTACCAGAGAATTTGAACAATTTGAGAAATTTGAACAAACCAGATACCTACCCCATCAGTTTTGGCAAATGCTATTGAATGGAAAACAAGTCTCCAATTTCAAAATTCTACTAGGATTAGTTCTTACTTGGTTAGATGGTGCAGCTAAAGGAAATTCAGGGTTAGCCTTTTTAGGAGCTATTATTAGAGTCATCTACTGAGATTCGCCGAAAAATACCCATCACCGGCAAGATGAACTTTGCGGTGGTTGTCATGGAAATCGACAGTTTCTTCCTTGCTGTGTTGAAGCGCACGAGAAAGAATCAAAGGTCGGAGCCAAAGCAAAAACAAAGTGGTGGTGGTAGTGGGGTTGAATTCGTCGATTACTTGCTGGAAAAGTTGCTTCTTCTTCGGCGAAACCAACCGGAGCTGAACAATCTAGGGCACTACAAATCATTGCGTTGCCAGATTTGGGTTGATGAATTTGTAGATTCAGAGAGAGAATTACGCTATGTTGATGAACGCGAATGCTATTTCGACTCTGAATTTGGATTTGGATTCGGGTTTGGGTTTGGATTTCGATTCCGATTCGTTTTCGGAAGAGAGATTTGGAGATTTGATTAAGTGAGGTTTTGATTTAGAGAGAGAGAGAGAGAGAGAAATGAGATTTGATTTGAGAGAGTCAAATTTCTCTGTGATATATGTGTGTAGGGTTGAGGGACCTTAGACATTATAAAATAATATTGTGGATCTCTTCCATTACTAAAAATGGGAGAGAGATCTTAGACTAATTTTTCCTATAAAATAATACTATTATCCTCTTATTCAATAGTCACGAATACCATCTATGTAATATCATTACATTGTGTTCTTAATTGATGACCAAAATTATTTTGATGTACCCAAAAAAAAAAAAAAAGATGACCAAACAAAAAATAACTTGAGAGGCACAAAATAACTTATTGTATTTCATGATTTTTATATGTTAACAATATCATATCATATTTTATGACTGTTAATAAGTTTTTTAAAAATTTAGAGTTAGTAATGCATATATTCGTGAATGTGTATAAATAATATCGATAGAAAATAAGTTGAGATAGAGTAGATTAAGTTGGCTTGATCATATATAATGGAGACCAATGAAGTCAATAGTGAAAAGAGACGATACAATTACGATAGATGGAAATGCTAGGGGAAGAGATAGACATAGATTGATGTGAGATGGTGTAGTGAATAGAGATATGAATCTCTTTAATTTGACTAACCAAATAGTCTTTGATAGAGCCGAATAGAGACGAAAGATTAATGTAGCAGACCCCATTTAATGAGACACAAGGTATAATTTGATTGAATCTTGTTCTAAATAAAGACAATCAAAGATATTTCATTTGTAAACGGTCCACTTCAAGTGCAAAGTTGTCATAGAACTTATTTTGTATTGGTTAACTTGTATGTATGTTTGAAATGTAATGACCTTTTTTTTTTAATGAATAATGTTAGAACTTTCTTGGTTTTAAAGTTCTGTTTAATTAGATTTTTAGAATCTATTTTTATAAATTTTTTCTAAGAAACTAAAAATTAAATTAGTAAAAAAATTAAAAACGCATTATTTTTATAAAATTTTATCTTTTGAGATGGTAGAAATATATTTTTTTTTCCTGATATTTGTTTTCATTAAATTAGCTTCTATTTTTTCAAAACTCAAATATGACGACAACTTTAATATCCTTATTAAACCAATACATTAAATTAAAAAATTCAAAATTAAAAATATTTCATATATTAAACAAAACCTTTATAACTATCATTACATAATAACTATCCAAAAATATCAATAAAACAACCACCCATTATATGATTATCATCCAAACACATATTAAGAATTAATTTAGTAAAAAAATAAAAATGTAACAGATTTATAATTTTTATATAATTTTATTTTTTATAGGTAGAAATATTTTTTAAAAATTCATAAATAATTTTTTGACAATTATTTTTGTCAAACTAATTTGTATTTTATCAAATTGATGACTTTGCCTTTGAAATAAAGCAATAGTGTCTTCAATTATCTTTATTTAGAACAAAATTTAAAATTTAAAATTAAATATATCACAATTAAAAATTTAAAAATCAAAATAACACAAATTCAAAATTACAGAAACCGTTAATGGAATTCACTCATTATGGAATTGTCAATTTGCAATTGAAAACCTACAAACGTGACATGAATCTGACCTATCGCTCGAGGTATCAATATATAATGTATTAATTTTAAAAATATGTATCATAAAGGAAGTTATAACTTTTATAATAAAAGTTACACAAATAAAATAAAAAAAAAAATCCTAAAATTAAAAAACCCTAATTTCTCATATTATTCACACAATTTGAAGCTAAAGATTGCTTTGAAGAATTTCTTTTCCCCATAGTTTGGTTAGTTCTATTTATTTTTCTCTTTAATTGAAAAAAATTCAAAATTTTGTGAAATATTTTTACTGTATTAATTTGTTTTGACTAAAGAACCTAAAATTTTTGTAAAAATAACTGAATTAAAAACTAATTGAATTAAATAATTAAAAATTAGAATTAAAAAAACCATAAAACAACTAAAACATTATGAAAAAAAGCTGAATTAAAACTGAAAACACTTGAATTAACATAAAACAACTAAAACATTATGAAAAAAAGCTGAATTAAAACTGAAAACACTTGAATTAACATTTGAAAACAACCCATAAAAACAAAAAAATACCACCTAAATTAAATAATTTAAAAATTAGAATACAAAAAAATAAAAAATAAAAAAAACCCTAAAATATTAGGGAAAAAAAACAAATGATAAAAACGCCTGCTTTCGCTATTAGAGAGGAGGAAACATAATAACCTAAAGATATAAAAATATCACGTTAAAAGAAAATAATAATGATATAAAAATAACGAAAGTGAATTTGCTCAATTTGGAGGGAAAAAAAAATACAAAAACACACTAAAATGAACATTAAAAAACAACTTAATACCACAATTAGAAAAATTAGAACAAAAAAAATAAAAACCCCATAAAAACAATGAAAAACCAACTGAATGAAACAATTTAAAAATTAGAATACGACATATTTTGAGGAAAATGACTTTAACCATACAAAAGGCTCGAGAAATTTAGGCCTCAAATCATTTCAAGAAAACATCTAAATATAGCAAAACATTTGCAGAAATACTTAATTAAATGTAGAACAATGATTTCACAATACATACATAAATAAGGAGTGTAGTAGAGTAACAGCAATAGAAGCAACAACGAAAACAATTTATATAGCAAAGTTTCTACATCACAAGGGACCGCAATCATACCTAGAATGATCATTTTGCTTACGAAAGAAAATAACCATCAGAACAATACTAGCCAATTTCACCAACATTGATGAAGGTCCCACTAGCAAACCAGTGAGATAAGTTTGCATCGACAATCGCACCACCCTCATCCTCCGCTCTTTCACATACTGATCCATTGCTTCTCCAACTTTATGCATCATCATCTGACTTCGGCTTTGGATTTGATCAACTTCACTAAGTTTCTGATACAAACATCTAGCGAGAACAATAGCATCTTCCAAACCTGCCGAACCACCTTGTCCAAGGAATGGACCCATAGCATGCATTGCATCCCCAGCTACTGTTACTGTTCCTTTTCGAAATTTTCCCAATAGCAAGTCCCATGGAGCACGATATCTCAAGCGCGTGAGAGATAAAGATTCTACGTCACTGTCTTCGATCATTTGTTGAATTTCAGGTGGGAAACCATCGATTGAGGGTAGGGTTGACTGTCTAATAAGGTCTGGATTTTGTAAAGCCCTGGCGTCTGTCCACGTGCAGGTAAACAACATAAAAACAAAAAAAAAAGAAGAAGAGCATACCGCCTGTAGACTGACCTTGTGCACATTTGCACATCCTACGCTATTTATAAGCACACAGAGAAAGCAACTAGCATATTAAATCAAATGTATTAGAAAATACTATTACCTTTAGGAGTGGATTGTTGACCCACCATCCAGTGGACTGACTTATCATCAATTGGAACTCTTCCTACCATAATGTTATTCCTCCTCATTCGGACAAATTCATGGGCAAATGCATGGCCACTTGGATACTTCGTCAAACCTCTCACAGCAGACAGGGGAAATGCTTTTGGGGGTTTTAACTCGAGGAAGTCAGCTACCACCGAATTTGTTCCATCACATCCAATCAAAACCTGCAAGATTAGTAACTTTCCTCTCAAATTGTTTTTAGTTCACTACTGTCAATATTAGTATTTCATCTTCTTAAAACTAAAATTAGTAGATAATTCAAATTCACATATTGATTTGTTAGGTGCACCTGATGAATTAATGGACCAGACAATTTATCTATAAAAGAAAAGAGTGTGCATGAGAAATAAAGTGATTTAAACATTTTTTTTTTGATAACCAGGTGTTCGGGCCAACTTATGCACACCTCGACTGAATCCTGGGGCTCTGAAGTTAACAACAAGACAAACCTCCAATGGCCTCAAGGTTTGGAAAGTTTGAACTTTGTGGGTCTTAAACCCGTGACCTCTTGGGTGGTAAGCCCTTTGGTTGCTTTCTTCATCTACTAAGCCAAACCCCTTGGGGTTAAGTAATTTAAACATTTGGTTACACAATTTATATTTTCCCTCTTAAAAGTTCATCTCTTGTGTTTGAGATATGATTATCTTGCTCTTTTAAAAAGGTTCTCAAGCTTTGAGCCTAAATTTATTCAAATGGTTGGGTCGAATAATGAATAGAGATTGATTCAACCAATTTATCACAAACCTAATGAAGCCTTCAAGCTTGTATGTGTATTTCGGTGTATGAATACAAATACCTGAATGTTTTTGACGAGCTCCAGTCTATTACTCAAGTGCCCTTATTGACTAAGAGGCACAAGATTACAATATGCATGGATGACATTGCTAAAATTATGCAATAATAGCTCTTTTTTGTCGATCTGGTTACAAGCAGCAACCTAAACAAGCTAGGAAAACACAAGTTTTCTAGAGAGTTCTTCATACCCCAATATGCAGCTATATATGCAAGTAATTTGCAATTTCTTGCTATCAAATGTGTATATATATATATATATTACAACATTATTTGTTTGACTTCATGAGGAAGAGACATCTCCCATGTCGCATGAAATTAGAAATTGATGTTAATAAGTATTGTAAAGGAAATGATTCCAACCTCAAACACACAGGAAACTAATTTCAATGATCTTTAAAGGTCCTTCCTCAATTCAAGCTTTGGAGGACAAAGATAAAATAAAAGGGCTAGCCATGCATGTTTGCACTACAACACAAGATGGATCATAATGCTGATCATGTACATGTGCATGCATAATAAATTGGTTACAGAGTATGTTATTGTATACAATTGTCATATAAAAGCAACGCAGTGAAGATTGATGATGAACATTAATTAATTACCTTGGCAACAATACACCTGCCATCAAGAAGTTGGAGAATTGGATAGGAAGTTAAAGGATCCAGCTTAACGCCTACTATCTGGCACCCAAAATGTATTGTATGTGGTGGCAAAGCGTCTGCTAGTGTATTGATAAGGTCACTCCGCTTCAAGCATCGAGTTTCACCATGCCTATCCTATCAAAAGCTGGCTTAAATTTATTTTTTTTTTTGGCATTTATTAAAATATATTTAATTGGATTCATTCCATCCCTTTTGTGTAATTAAGCCCCAAATATCCTCATTAACTTTGGGCTCATTAATTTTATAAATTAGAACCCCCAATTGAAAAACAGCCTGATTCAGAAAAATAAAATAAATAAATAAATAAAAGGAGAATTAAACATTTGAGCTTACCCAAATGATGTTTCTTTGGTTGAACCCTTATCAAGCCATACCTCTCGAGCCCTATACTTGTGCAATGGCCATATAGTTAGAAGTAGTATATATGCCTGGAAACATGCATTAACCATAGACTACTTTGCAATAATTTGAAATTTGCTTCACATTTATCCGTGTTTTCATTTTTTAAAGGTTCTGAAATTCCCGCAAGGGTGCACGTTGCATGTAGAAACTCATCCGAGAGTGGGGGAAATTTGTGATACATAAACTCTAGAACACAATTTTGTGTTCTAATTCTATGCACCTAGCATTTCTGTTTGTGATATAAATAACTCACCGAGGCATGCCATTTAAGTGTGAGACACAACCCTTTTTGAGAGTTGTTATGTGTGATAAAATAGGATGCAGCTCTTTTCCAAGTGTTTTATCCAATAGAATTCAAATTGAATGAAACTGTAACTGCCAAACAAGTTCCCACATGAGAGGTTTGTCACCACTCCAAGAGGATCAATTGGATACAGGAGGGTGCACTGTATTATGGTGTGATCACCTCCTATTCCATCATTATTTAGTCGCAATGTAAGAATTACAAAAAGAGATTGAAAATTGCAAGCTTATGTTCTTATTCAAAATTGAACTACCACAAAACCAATTTGAGATTTTGAGCTACTTGCATCGGCCTAGCTAGGCAATCAAATGGCAATTAATATTTTGGCTCTAGGCATAAATTTTTTTATTAAATTCTACCAGTGGTAGTGGGTTGAAGATTAATAAAAAAAATATGAATAGATCTGGTATTATTTATACACAAGCTATACAACTGAGTTTTCACACCATCACATTTTCCTACATAGGAAGAAAGGAAGGACCTATGTAATTATTTGTGTAAAATATACACTCGAGAAAAAACAAAAATATATTACAAAGAAGTTGCAATTTAATTTTTTTTCTGAATATGTTTGCATAATAATTTTTCAAAAAAGATATGTGCACAGAAAATTGCACAAAAATTTAATTGTTGGTCCATATTCAAATCTTGTATGGTGGGGGGGACCACTTTTTTATGTTTTTGTGCATTTATTCCGTGTGCATGTAGTATTTCTCTAATTTTCTGCATATGCATGTAGCATTGCTCAAAATTTTCTCACTTGTATGTTGCTACTCATAGGCTTATATAATTTTTAACTACGATGAGAGAAAACCAAGGTAATATTATTATGTGTGTTTAATTTCAGTTTTCTAAATTCAGTTTTTTAAAAATTGAATTTTTTGTTTTTTGTGTTTTTTTTTTAATTTTTAGTGAATATTTTTAAAATTTTAAGTATTTTTTTTACTTTTTTAGATGCACTTTACTTAAATGTATCTAAAAAGTAAAATATTTGTGAAAAAATATTTCAAAAAATTAAGAAATACACAAAAATACGGAAAATATATTGAATTTTCTTTTTTTTTTTGGTATTTTTGGTATTTAGTGAATTTCTTAAAGATTTTTTTCGCAAAAATTATACTTTTGAAGTGTATTTATGTTAGGTGTGTCTAAATTTTTTTTAAAAAAATACTTAAAATATTAAAAAAAATCCAGCAAAAACAAAAAAATATAAAAAATTAGAAAATAGAATTTTCTGAAAAGTTTTTTTTAGAAAACCCAAACCAAGCAAAGTGATTCTTTTCTTTTCTTTTTGTTTTATGTTTTCATCATTTTGGAGCTCCCAATACAAAAAAAAACTTGGATCTCCATGCCCAATGTGTTCCTTGAAGTTTCACACCGAAGATCATTTTCAAAGGTGTAGAATTTTTATTTTTTTTTGAGAAAATATCATTTTTCTCCCCAAACTTTTGCGCATTTTTCAATTTGACCCCCAGACTTTGATTAATATCAATTTTACACTCAAACTTTCAAAATTTTGATAAATTTGGCCCTTGCCGTTGCATTCCGTTTACAATTAAAAGGAATGTGCTGACGTAGCACCTAAGTTCATTTGAAATTTCATTTTACTCCCCAAACTATACCTTAAAAATCAATTTGCCCCCCGTCACCATATTCGGTCCAATTGTTGACGGAATGTGACAGTAGTGGCCAAATTGATCAAAATTTTAAAAGTTTGAATGTATAATTGATATTAATTGAAATCTGAGGGTCAAATTGAAAAATGCGTAAAAGTTTAAAAGATGAAACGATATTTTCTCTTTTTTTTTTCTTTTTTTTTTTTTTTTGGGGTTTTTTTCAATGTGTTGCTTTAAGCTTCATACCTAAGAGCATTTCCAAAGGTGTAGAAAATTTTCTTTTTAGGAGTTATTTTATCACAGTAAAAGTGCACATAAACAGACTTGTTATGCGCTGCTCCATTCGTTAATATTTATTATGCTAAAATAGCAAAGGTGCTCAAGCAGTATAGTATTGTTATTGTATTTGTAACTCGTTTTTCACTACCTATCAACCACCATTCACTAACTACTAATTTAAGTCGAAGTCACAAAAATAAATAAAAATTGCATTAAAAAAAAAATACAAAATCATGGAAAAACAGAAAAAGCTCCCATCAAAATTAGAGAGTTTGTTGACTGTGATATTATTTTAACATAAATCTCGTTTTTACTTTGTTGATAAGATAATAAGCTTTTGCATAAGGCTCCTTGTTAGAGTTATCGAAGTCATAATAATCATATAATTTTATTTTTTGGTTCTCTATTTCATTCATGACCTCCATCACTCTTTTCTTTCTTTTAGAGCATTTATAAAAAAGTGAAATGGGAATAGCATTTCTCAAATGAATAACATTTCTGGGACCTTATGTGCCGAATATAAAAACACAAGCGCTATGTTTGGTTGGGAGATTTGAGGAGGGATTTGGAAAGGAAAAAGAAAAAGTTAGGTGAAATGTGAATAAAATATACTCACATTTCACCTAATTTCACACACCTTTTCCCTTTTCCTTTCCAAATCCCTCCCCAAATCCCCCAACCAAACACAGCAAAAGTAAATCATTGACCTATCAACCAGTATGTGGTAGGACAAAATTAAAGATGTAAATATGTATATCTATTCTATGGGTGATTCATTTTCATAAGAAAGTTATTATCACAAACTTAATAAGTAATAATCAAATACCATATAAAGGTATAATAAAAAACATATTTGGTCGTATTCAAATTATAACGAATACAATACAATAGGTCATAATTAAAAATTACAAACGTCATAAGTGGGGTGTGTGTATATATTATCGGGATGGATTGTACTCCGGTTCAAAAGGATGGTTGTTGTAAGGGCCTGTGGGGCCACCACAGGTCCGGTGCAATGATCTGAATCGTTTATTTTATTAAGCTTTGTGTGTATATCATTCATAAATAAATAAATAATAATAATTAGATTGATACGATATTTGTAACGTGTTTATTTTAACGCAAAAATAGATGATTTATTTTTAAAAATATATTGACCATAAATTTTTTTTAGAGACCAATTCAATAAAATTAATTGCCTACGAATATCATATCGACCTAATCTACATACACGCAAAATCTAATAACATGACGGGTTTCGAATCATCAAAATCACACCCATAGATAGCACCCTCCGGTCGAGATTTGGACAGGAACGACGCCCAATCCTTACAACTATGAATTTCAAACACATGGAAAATTCAAACATCTAGTGTGTGAATATATATATATATATAC
Organism: Camellia sinensis; assembly: GCF_004153795.1. Lineage (NCBI taxonomy): Eukaryota > Viridiplantae > Streptophyta > Magnoliopsida > Ericales > Theaceae > Camellia > Camellia sinensis. The sequence continues at coordinate 2,426,162 of NW_021025943.1, read as the reverse complement.
CGCTGAAAAGGAAGAGAAGATTGTCTGAGAAGAGAAGCGAGGCCAAGCTGATGAAGGGCGAGCCAACCATTAGTCAAGATCCCAATAGCTGCACCAGTTGCCCTCAATGTCTCTGATCTTTCCAGAACCACACTTCTCACACCCTTCCTGCACTTTTCAATATCATTTTTATGTTCATTTTTTTTTCTTAATCAATTTCCTCATTAATTATCACTATACATCTCCGTTTACCATTTAAAAAAATAAAATAAAAATAGTGTGAGGATGAGGAGTAACCTGTGTAGAGCAAGGGCGGTGGCAAGACCACAAATCCCACCGCCGACTATCACAATCTCATGCTCTTCTTCTTCTTCTTCTTCTTCTTCTTCTGCCTTCAATTCTCTCCCATCCATCTCTCTCTCTCTCTCTCTCTGAGAATGGACTTGACTTCTGTAAAATATGGACAGAGGATCCAAATCCCTCTGTTTCCTCAGTTGAAATTGTTCATCCATTTGATCATCGCATTTTTTATTTTATATTATTAAATAATCATTTGGTCGACCCTAAATAAAATTTGAATGGGTAAATTACACCGACCTCCTGAGATTTATACTTATTACAGTTTCTCCCCTCACGTTTTTAAAATTACATCTCCGTCTCTGAGGTTTAAAATTTCATTACAGATTCTCCCTCAACAATTTAATTTTTTTAAATATCAATTTTTCCCTCACTAGGTAAATTACATTGACACCCCTTACATTTTAGAAATTACAATCCCCTCCCTAAGGTTTAAAGTAGCATTACCAATTGTCCCCTCGGTTAGTATTAGTTGGAAAAAAAATTCATTGAAAAAAAAATTAATTGAAAAAAAATTTTGTTAGTAAAATTTTTAAATGTCTGATTAAAAACCAACATAAACTTATTTTTTGAATTTATGTTTTTTCTTCAAATTTACAAACTGAGGCAACTATTTATAAACTAAAAAAATTATCAAACAAGTTTTTTATGACAGTTTTTAAAATTTTTGTAAATATAAATTGAAAACTGAAAACGAAATGGTTACCAAACAGACTTCAGATGGTAAAAATGTCATAAAATTAACAAATAATTAAATAAGTTACCAACGTAAGAAATGACTTATCAAAAGATTCTTAGGCTATGTGCCTGTTTTGTGCAGCTTAAAAGTTACTTATTTCAGCTTTCAGCTTGATTTAAGCTATTTTGATGTGTTAGGTTTAGCTTATAGCTTATAGCTTTTTGGAAGTCAGAAATCAGCTTATGTTTATAGTTATAAGCTATAAGCTGTTTAGGCATAAGCTATAAGCACTTTCTCACAGCTCTACCAAACAGGGCCTATGTATGGTTTGATTTTTAGAAATTTTTTTAAAAATTAAAAATTAATTTGGTTAAGAAATAAAAAATAAAAAACTATTATCATTTTTATATAATTTTATCTTTCGAGTGATTAGAAATAATTTTTTACAAATTAAATTGAAACATCCATACGTATGTATATAACCTGCCCAAAAGTTAAAATGATAATTATTTTTTATTTTTTATTTCTTAACCAAATTAATTTTTAATTTTTAAAAAAAAATTTCTAAAAATCAAACCATATATATCCTAAGAATATTTTGATAAGTCATTTCTTACGTTGACAACTTATTCAATTATTTGTTAATTTTACAACATTTTTACCATCTGAAGCCTATTTGGTAACCATTTCGTTTTCAGTTTTCAATTTATATTTACAAAAATTTAAAAAACTGTCATAAAAACTTCTTTGATAATTTTTTTGGTTTATAAATGGTTGTCTCAGTTTGTAAATTTGAGGGAAAAAAACTTAAATTCAAAAAATGAGTTTATGTTGGTTTTTAAACAGAAATTTAAAAATTTTACTAACAAAATTTTTTTTCAATTAATTTTTTTTTCAATGAATTTTTTTTCCAACTAATACTAACCGAGGGGACAATTGGTAATGCTACTTTAAACCTTAGGGAGGGGATTGTAATTTCTAAAATGTAAGGGGTGTCAATGTAATTTACCCAGTAAGGGAAAAATTAGTATTTAAAAAAATTAAATTGCTAAGGGGGGAATCTGTAATGAAACTTTAAACCTTAGGAAGGGAGATGTAATTTCCAAAAGATTAGATGTATCTAAAAAGTAAAAAATTAGTAAATACATAAAAATACGAAAAATGTACTGAATTCTCGTATTTTTTTTTTTTGTGTTTTTGTGTTTTTGGTATTTAGTGAATTTTTAAAAGGTTTTTTTCATAATTTTTTTACTTTTTAGGTATACTTATGTTAGGTTTGTCTTAAAAGTAAAAAAAAATTGCTTAAAATATTAAAAAAATTCAGTAAAAACAAAAAACACGGAAAACAAGAAAGTAAAATTTTCTGAAAAGTATTTTTAAAAAATTCTAACAAAGCAAAGTGAATAGTAACTTGATAGAAAGGAATTCTAGTTGTGGCATTAATTTGTAGTTTTTTAACTAAAATTTGGCTAAAGCTTTAACTTTGTTAGATGGAGATGAGCATTCTCTGTTCTTATTGTGGGTTATGCAGAGGCAAAAATGACCATGAAAGTACACAGCAGAAGAAGAAAATTAATTATTGGCAGTACATCGTCAGAGCATTCATTCGCGGCAGAAGTAATTGCCGGCAATGCAGATCTCTTAACAGAGATCCTTATACGTATGCCAGCAAAGTCCCTCATCAGATTCAAGTGCGTGTCTAAGGATTGGCTGTTTCTAATCTCCGATTCACAATTTTCCTGCAGCCATTCTCGCCAAAATCCCATTCCCTTGTTCTCAGGACTTTACATTAGCACTTCGTCATCAAACGATGAACAAGTAAAGTCTGTCTCACTCGATAACCACCACCCAAGTCTTCCGACACTGTCATTCCTTGCTGGTATTGGAGATGGTTCTGCTACAACTAGGATTAAGCACTCTTGCAATGGCTTACTGTTATGCTTGAATGGCCTAACGCGGTTCATTGTTTGTAACCCGACCACCCAGAAATTCACAGTACTTCCATATCCTGGTGGCCCTTCAACATCTTCTGGACCATTTCGTGACAAGTTTGGTGTTTACTTCACTTCATCTAGATCACTTTGCCACGTGTTTGGTGCTTATTTGGCTTTTACTCCCTCAAAATCACCTCACTACAAAGTTATATTGATAAGTTACTCTAGCAATTTTGATGAAGGCTTTTACTTAATTGACTTGTACTCTTCGGAGAGGGCGTCTTGGGAACACATAAGTGCCACCGCACCACCAGGTTACTCCTTCAGGAAAAGGGTCTTTTGGAATGGTGCAATTCATTGGATGAGTTACAAGAACGTTCACATTCAATTTGATGTTGATGCACCGAAGCTAATAGCAACTCCAATGCCTCCAAACCCTAAAATTCTTTCTGAAGATAATATTTGGTATTTTGGAGAATGTGGTGGCCATCTGCTTCTTATTCAGACTCCTGAGCACTCTGCTGTGAGATTTAGAATCCTTGAAATGGACAAGGACTACTCTCTTTGGATTGTGAAGTACTGGGTTGATCTTAGACCCATAATATCTGTGTTCCCTGAAATAGTTCACAGAAGCACGTTTGACGCAACCAAAATCTGTAAATTTTCTGTGCTATGTGTTGCGAAGGGAGCAAATGAAAAAGATTTTACTCTGGTGTTAGCTATTCCGGGAAAAATTGTTTTGCACAATTGGAAGTGCAAGGCACTGAAGGTGCTTTGTGATTTGCCGCCGCAGCGGGACTATGAAAACCGAGAATCAACTTGCTATTATACTGACCAATTCTTTGAAAGCCTATCTCCTATTTGATCAAAGCCCTACATGCTTGAGCAGGTATACTTACTGGACACTCTATCCTAATCGTTTATATAAATTAGTTTCTTAGTGTTAGAAACATTGAATATTGTTCTGTCTCAAATGGCAGTATGGTGTTTTTCTAAAACGTTTGTGCATGTGGCTCTATTTTGTTTTGTTTTTAGGCAAATGTTAATCAATCTGCTTGGAGCATTGTTTAATGTATTATAATTTGTGTAAACAGTGCTTTGAAATGAATTTTTTTTTTTTTCATTCAATGAAAATTATTACAGTTAGTGGAAAGAATATTTGTGTTAAAATGAATATTTTGTAAGATAGTGTTGCTGTATCCTTAAAATAAAATGAATATCCTCAACTACTTTCAAATGGAAAAGAGAATTCAAGTATTAAGTCAAAGATTATTGAGTATAACTCGTGGCAATGTCACAAATATATCCTCACGTCCAGGGATGAATTGGAAATTTATTTTAAGGGGGACCAAAATAAATTTAGCAAGAAAAATCCCTTAGCAAAGAAGAAATTTTAACATGTGCTTTAAGAAAAAGAAAACTAATAATGAGAAAAACTAATAAATTTATATTAATCAATAATGAAATCAATAGTATGTACTATTATAATAAATTATTTGACATCATTTTATATGCATTATAAGAATACTTGTGTGATATAGGGAACTAATGGCAAAATTTATCAAAAAATTAGAAATTATTCTATATACAATATAAAATTATTCATATGGGGATAATAATTATTCGTATGGGAATAATAATTTAAAAAAGTTTGGGGGCATGGGCACCCCTAACATCGTCCTTGCTTATGCCACAAATTCATCCTCAAGTCAATGGTGAGGATATGTTTGTGACATTGTTCAAGTCAATTGTGTTTATAGTTTATCACATTTTTATATTACATTTTGTTTGATGTTTCATGTGTCATCATTTTATCTTTTCATCTTACATTTCATTTAAGAAAAGACTTTGCCTCGCGTTCAAATCTAAACTAGAAGGTGATGTTTGTGCTTGTCACAAGTCCCGTTTTAGTGATATAAACTATTCATTTTTATAAAGTTCTTAGTGTATATCATCCATATAAAAAATTAGGTCAATATAATTATAGCCTATTCAATTTATCGCATTTGCCTCCTAAAAATTGACAACCAATTTTAAAAAAATGAAAATAAAAATAAAATATCAATGGTCTCTTTTGTCCCTGTCGCCATTATTTCCAAAAATGACAACATTCCCTTCTGGCAATCGCACAATGGGGATTGTACAATCTCAGCAGCCTACTCCTTTCTTAGCAACCATTCTTCTCCAGAAAATTGGTCTTGGCTTTGGAAGAATAAATGTCCTACAAAAGTAAATTACTTCTTGTGACATTGTGCTTATAATCGCTGACCGGTTAAAACTTGCCTAAACTGGATCGCCATGCCTCTTCTTTGTCTTCCTTGTCAACTTGTGACTGAAAGCCCGATACGTGCTTTAAGAGACTGTATTTGAGCCAAGGTTGTGCGGATAACGCTTCATCCTCCCATTGATCAACAAAGCTACTATCCTCCCTTTGATCAACAAAGCTACTTTAATCTATCCATTAAAAGAGTGACACATCCTAAATCTCACTACTCTCCATAAAGTCCCTAATCTTAACCTGCCAACGACACTTCTTTTTTCCTTTGCTCTGTGGAAAATTTGGCTCTCTCCCAATTCTAGCCTATTTACAACATCCATTAGAGCTTTCAATTTTCAAATCAAAACTATTTGGAGGCAATCTTTTAGCTGTTTTAGCTTTCGAATGTTAATAATATAATTTTAAGCGTGTCAGTAATGATCAATTAGTCCTTATAGAATATGAATTGCCATCAAATTATCAGACAATTGTGTTATAGTTCTCTCAGCCTCAATGAAGAAGACTTTTACTGGTGACTTGTTTAGGAGAATTTAGTAAATAACAACAAGTGAAGAACAATGTCAGAATCTGTATTTCATTAAGCAAAATGAAAACTTACAAAAATCTGACCCAGCCTCGTAGAGGTTTACAACAACAAGTTATTTGAAACTACTCATGGGAAATGAAGCGTAGTACAGGAATTGAAGTGTAGAAATGTAAAGAACTGTAAAAACTGCAAGCAAAAAAGGAGTAAATAAATTGATTTTTTGATATTCTGGGGCCTTCTCTACTACTTATACTTTTCAATAATAACCATCGAAGTGGGCTTTCAACCGTCGAAATGTCCTTCCATGATTGCTGAACATGCTCTTTCACAGTCAGTCCCACTATGCCATTGTTGTAGTTAAACTTCCCTCCTGATTTTGAATTTAAACTTTGTGAGTAACCGTTAGGCCACATCACCTTTTATCCCTCGATTGTTCCAGTGCTACGCAGATCTAGTATTACCAATACGAACTACCACGTGTCTGACTTTGGTTGGCAACTTGTATTAACTTTCCAAATTGCCCTCTTCGTGCCACGTGTTAAATTGTGATTGGCTTTTACAAATTATATAGCCAACATTATCCCCTGGACTAATATACCAAATACTTGGTGATATTAGTGAACTAGTACAATTCACCCATGTTCTAAGATGTGCATTGACTCTGTGTACTCTAGTAGTATAACCGCTTTTTGAATAATGAAGTAGTGAACTTCATTAAATCCTTGTATCTTGCACTTCTATTATTTGAGTAGACGAAAAGACTGGTACATCCCTAATGGCCAATCACACATTCTCCTACATTGATCGAGCATACGAGGAGTCTATGGAAGATGATTATAGGCCTCGAAAGAATCTGTTGGCTGTATAATTTGTAAAAGCCAATCACAATTTAACACGTGACGCGAAGAGGGCAATTTGGGAAGTTAATACAAGTTGCCAACCAAAGTCAGACATGTGATAGTTCGTATTGGTAATAATGGATCTGCGTAGCACTAGAACAATCGAGGGGATATAAGGTGATGTGGCCTAACGGTTACTCACAAAGTTTAAATTTAAAATTAGAAGGGAAGCCTAACTACAAGAGTAGCTTGGTTGGACTGATTGTGAAAGAGCATGTGCAACAATCATGGGAGGACATTTCGACGGTTGAAAGCATACTTTGACAGTTGCCATTGAAAAGTATAAATAGCAGAGAAGGCCCCAGAATGAAGGACCAGACTCGGATAAAAAAACCAGCTTATTTACTTCGTTTTTCCTTCCAGTTTTTACAGTTCTTTACATTTTGCACTTCAATTCCTATACTGTACTTCATTTCCTAGGAGTAGTTTCAAATAGCTTGTTGCTGTACACTTCTACGAGGCTGGGTCAGACCATTGTAAGTTTTCATTTTACTTAATGAAATACAGATTCTGAAATTGTTATTCACTTGTTGTTATTTACTAAATTCTCCTAAACAAGCCACCAGTAAAAGTCCTCTTCATTGGTTCTGAGAGAACTATAACACAATCATCTAATAATTAGTTGGCAATTAATATTCTGTAATGACTAATTGATCCTTAGTGGCATGCTTAAAATTACATTATTAACCTTCGAAAGCCAAAAAAGCCAACATATATTTTTAGCACGCCCGATGGGTCTCTAAAATGGCTAGACATAGGAGATAAGGAGAAAATGAACACCTAGAAGAAAGTGTGGAGGAAGAGGTAAAAGTACCTGATCCGAAGGATAATGTGATTACACATCCTATGAAAGCACCTATCTCATCAAAACCTATGGCCGAACAGACTAACAATTCGGAATATGAACCACATGTTCAAAATATTGGACGAGGCCATAGAATTGGACCATCCACTATTCCGTTTACCCATCCAATGAATCTATGGGGAGGCATGGTAGACGCCATGGGTCAACAATTAATGTATACAATGGAAAGATGGGCAACATCCTTCATGGATTGAATGAATTCCCATCAACCAACTAGCACAAGGCATATGGAGGAAAATTCAAATGTTACTCAACAAAGATTGGCCAGAGATAAACAGCCTATGCAAAGTAATGGACATACTAATGGTCAGACTAGTAATCAAAATTATGAAAGACCATCACATATACCTCAATCATGGTATGAGCCTTTTTCGAGGCCTATGGTAAACTAAAATATCTTATTACCTAACATCGAAGCCATACAAATTAGTGGATCTAGGCCAACACAAGAAAATGACATGAGAATATTTCCAATTCCTATGTTTGAAACCATGCCTGGCACAAGGGGGTTCACTAACCCTCTGTTCAAATTCACACCCGGGGGTTGGAAGGATTTCTTGTGGCTGGGAGAGAAACAACACATGTTCCTCCTATTACAGCACCTTTTGCAGGACTAGCTCAGAGAGGTCAACCATACTCAACAGCAGCCAGTACCACAAGGACAACCAGTCTCAAATATACCTCCCTATGGACCAAGAGAACCTCAAGCCCATGGTTTTCCACCAAACCCTGTGTTTGTTCCTCTAGTAGTAGTCTAACAAGCACAGAATATGGTTCCTAGGGACCAAATTACAGATATTGTCAGAGAAATGTGTAGACCTATGGCTCTGGGGGTTCAAACTCCTGTGTATAAGAAGCCATACCTGGAATGAGTGGATAGGGCGCACGAGTACCCATGGGGGTTTAGAATACCAAACTTTGCTCTCTTTTATGGAAATGGAAACCAGTCAACAGTAGAACATTGCCAGGTTTGCAGCTCAATGTGGTGAATTTACCAATAATGATTATATGAAGTTAAGACTCTTTCCAAATTCTTTAACTGAGACAGCTTTTGTATGGTATATTAACCTTACACCCGGTTCTATCCAAACTTGATAGCAAATGGAGGAGACATTTCATGCCCAATTCTTCCAAACAGAGCGTGAAGTTTCCATGGCAGATTTGGCAAGGTTGAGCCGAAGGCCTGATGTGAAGGCTGCTCAATTTATTGCCAAATTCAAAAGGGCACGAAACAAGTGTAGGGTCATTCTACTAGAGCCTGAATTTGTAAGATTGGCTCAAAATGGTTTAGAGTTTAGGTTTCGAAAGAAGTTTGATTCCACTAAGTTTCAAGACTTCGTAAAATTAATCTATAAAGTGTCTAGATATGAATCTTTATTTGAAGAAGAACATGATCGAAGTAATGCATCATATAAGACTTATTATAGGGACCCTAATTATGAAATTGATGTAACAGAGAGCGTAGCGAAAGAGCCTATGACATGTGAGGCGTTAGTTCATAAGGACACTACAATAGACCAACAATTCAAAAAGAAAGACCTTCATAAGAAGTATTTTTTTGATTTAACAAAAGCAGATGACATTTTTGATTATTTGCTTGCAGCAAATTTCCTAAAGTTACCAAAGGGAGTTAAGATCTCTACCCCAGATGAACTTAAAGGGAAAATGTACTGTAAATGGCACAATTTTTGGTCTCATTCAACTAAAAACTGTATTATTTTTCGGGACATGATCCAATAACAGATTCGATAGGGGAGTTTAAAGTTCCTAGCCAAAGCAGAGAAAGCTATGGGAATTGACACTAACTCATTCCCAGAGATTGGGGAAGTTACAGCCAATGTTGGCATGTCAGATTTCCAAAACCAATCTTTGAAGGAATTTGAGGAGGTTAATGTGCAGATGCATGTTGCTAGCCAAACTTCTTTCATGACGGATACTAGAAATTCACCAGCAAATGGACAAAGCTTTGTAGACCAAAAGGATGAATTCTAGTGAGGAGGCACTAGATGATGACTCTCTTGAGGCAGTTGTCATGCAAATGATGTATCCCAAGTGTAGGTTAAGTTACAATGGTTGAAAGGGCTCCCAATTGATGGGAAACAGTATTACAAGGACGTACAGAGACACCCTAAGGCAACCAATACCTACAACAAGAGGCCATACCCAATTGGTCCCCGACAACAGCCATTCTTGGCTGGGCCACTAGCCACTAGAATACATTCCAACAGTAAGAGACCTCTGCATGAGTTCAGACCACCCAATTACTATAGGATAGAAGGCAATTATCCTGAGAGAAGGCCTGAATTGGACTCAAGTCAGGGAACCAGAGCCAATAATTGGCCTCTGAAGTCAAGTTCGAACAAGAGGCAAGGCAATTACCCTGAAAGAAGGCCTGAATTAGGCTTAAGACAAGGTGCCAGAGCCAATGAATGGCCTCAGAAGTTTGCTTCGAACGTGGTCTTAAAGACTGGGAATGCAAGTTCAGCAATTGAATCAGTGAGTTCATGGGTACTTGGGGTGCCAGACTGGTTTGTCATGTAGAACAAGCCTAAGGAAATATTTGCACAGAGAAGTATCTGTGAAGACCAGGGCAAAATGATGAAACCTCCCTTGGTGGTTCCAAATAATTGGGTATTATTCAAGCACCCAAAGACAAAGGAACCAGATATGGTTTTAGTAATCTCTAAGTCTCAAAGGAGAAAGATCTAACGAAGGTACACCATGTACCAAAAGCATCTAAAGGAAAGTGGCGAAAGTTCTTCATTGGCCTGGTCAAAAGGCCAAACAGAAGAGAAAGAAAGTCCAAAATTGGCTCCTCAGAATAAAAGAAGTGTCAGCAGAGAGCAATTGGCTAAGGTTCATACTGAATTGAAAGCCAAGGAAAGTTATAGCTTAGCAGTTCTTGAAAAAGCCTTGATGGAAAGTAACAGTGAAACAGAAGAAGAAGTTGAACTAGGCTAAAGGAAAGAAATGGCTGAAGATGAGATGTTTGAGGCCTTTATGGCTAAACAGATCTTTTTTGTCGAGAAGGCCTTCATGGCTAAACAGACCTTTTTGGTCGAGAAGCCAATAGGAACAAACCACAAATGAGTTGATTTGAAGGAAGTCACCAGTACTAAGGTACTAGAGTGTAGCATGGAGGATGTTTTCGAAATAGCTGAACAAGTTAGTTTGGAAAAGAAATAAGTACAGCTAGCGATTCAGTTTGGCTCATTTCCTCTAGTGTCAGTAAACATGGTACATATATTGCCACAGGAGCTCCAGGTTAAAATGGAGACCAACAAGGTCAGAAAGATGACCCAATTCTAGTTTCTAATGAAGATTCACAGGTTAGCATGATTCAAAATGAGTCTGAAGTGACTACACCAATGGAGACTGAAGATAAAAGTGAGGAGCTGAGTATTAATCTCTCGTATCCCTTCGAGTATCCTACAACATCTATGGCGCAGCACGTTAAGCCCTTGTATATCAAGGCTTATTTCGATGGGATACAAATGAACAAGGTGTTAGTGGATAATGGGGCAGCAGTGAACCTACTTCCGAAGTCCTCCTTAAAGAAATTGGGAAAAAGAAATCCCAAATTAATTCCAACCAGCACAACCATTGCTGGTTTCGCTGGAGATAAATAGATAGCTCAGGGTATCCTGCCTATCAATCTGAGTGTGGGAACCAGAGATTGCATGATAGCATTATTTGTTATAGATAGTAATGCCAAGTATAACGCTTTACTTGGCAGAGATTGGATCCACACTAACAAATGTGTGTCTTCCTCTTTACATCAAAAGACAATGATGGCCCTACGCAATGGAGAGACAGAAGAGATCAATGCAGACCCTCAACCCTTTATCGCTTGTGCTGACTTTGCAGAGGCCAAGTTATATATTAAAAGAGTTACACTACTCAGTATATTGAGAAAACCTGATGGATCAGCCAAAGTGACAGCTGATGAGAAAGTAGCACACCTGATGCACTTAGTGTAGGAAAGTGCTGATGAAGAATTCGTCATCAAGGATGATAATGATGCTTGGTTGTAGGCAAGAAGATGAAACCCAAGAAGCCAAACCATTGGCTTTAGTTAAGTTTTCAATATTGGACATAAAATCAATAGTCCAGAAGGTTCAAGAACAAGAGAGGGAAGCCATGGTAGTTGGCTGTAAGCAGGAGCAACAACAGGTCAGGCCTTTGACCTTTGATAAGTACTGTGCATTGGACATCAAAACAAAAGTCCAGGAAATACAAGAAGAAGAAGCTTTATGGACAGACTTTGTCTATGAGGAAGGATGCAAAGATGTTGAACCAGAGAAAGTGGGGGCAAAACAAAGCAAATAAGTTGCTTCGAAGGCAGAAGAAGTCAAAAGAGAAGCATTAGTAAGTGCTCAAGTACAAGTCCCCTTGGAAAAAGTCAATTTAGGGAAAGGTTTTGCACAGTAACCCACTTATATCAGTGCTTGGTTAAGTACTCTTGACAGGAACTAGCTATTGGTAATCCTTATATTTCTTTAAGACTACCAATAACTGGTTCTTGTCAAGAGCACTTAACCAAGCACTGATATAAGTGGGTTGATGTGCAGAACCTTTCCCTAAATTGACTTCTTCCAAGGGGGTTTGTACTTGAGCACTTACTAATGCTTCTCTTTTGACTTTTTCTGCCTTCAAAGCAACTTCTTTTCTTTGTCCTGCTCCTACTTTCTCTGGTTCAACATCATTGCATTCTTCCTCATAGACAAAGTTTGTCCATAAGGCTTTTTCTTCCTGTATTTCCTGGACTTTTGTTTTGATGCATTAGAGACCACGCAAAACAATCCTTATATTTCTTTAAGACTACCAATAACTGGTTCCTGTCAAGAGCACTTAACTAAACACTGATATAAATGGGTTGCTGTGCAGAACCTTTCCCTAAATTAACTTTTTCCAATGGGGCATGTACTTGAGTACTTTCTAATGCTTCTCTTTTGACTTCGTCTGCCTTTGAAGCAACTTCTTTGCTTTGTTCTGCTCCCACTTTCTCTGGTTTAACATCTTTGCCTTCTTCCTCATAGACAAAGTTTGTCCATAAGGCTTCTTCTTCTTGTATTTCCTGAACTTTTGTTTCGATGTCCAATGCACAGTACTTATCAAAGGTCAAAGGCCTGACCTGTTGTTGCTTCTACTTACAACCAACTACCATGGCTTCCCTCTCTCGTTCTTGAACCTTCTGGACTATTGATTTTGTGTCTAATATTGAAAACTTAACTAAAGCCAATGGTCTGGCTTCATGGGTTTCATCTTCTTACCTACAACCAGGCATCATTATCATCCTCGATGACGAATTCTTCATCAGTACTTTCCTACGCTAAGTGCTTCAGGTGTGCTACTTCCTCATCAGCTGTCACTTTGGCTGATCCATCAGGTTTTCTCAATATACTGAGTGGTGTCACTCCTTTAATATATAACTTGGCATCTGCAAAGTCAGCACAAGCGATAAAGGGTTAAGGGTTTGCATTGATCTCCTCTGTCTCTCCATTGCATAGGGTTATTATTATCTTCTGATGTAGAGATGAAGACACACATTTGTTGGTGCGGATCCAATCCCTGCCAAGTAATGCGTTATACTTGGTATTACTATCTATAATAAAGAATGTTGTCATGCAATCTTTGGTTCCCACACTTAGGTTGATAGGCAAGATACCTTGAACCATTTGCTTATCTCTAGTGAAACCAGCAATGGTTGTGCTGGTTGGAATTAATCTGGGATTTCTTTTTCCCAATTCTTTAAGAAGGACTTTGGAAGCAGGTTTACTGCTGCCTCATTATCCACCAACACCCTGTTCATTTGTATTCCATCGAAATATGCCTTGATATACAAGGGTTTAACGTATTGCATCATAGATGTTGTAAGATACTCGAAGGGATATGAGAAATTAATACTCACCTCCTCACTTTTATCTTTAGTCTCCATTTGTGTAGCCACTTCAGACTCATCTTGAATCATTCTAACTTGTGAATCTTCACTAGAATCTAGAATGGGGTCATCTTCCTGACCTTCTTGGTCTCCATTTTCAGCTTGGAACTCCTGTGGCAATATATGTTATATATACCATATTCACTGACACTGGAGGAAATGAGCCAAACTGAACCGCTGGTTGTACTTGTTTCTTTTCCAAACTAACTTGTTTTTGCTATTTTGGAAACATCCTTCATGCTACACTCTGGTACCCCAATATTAGTGACTTCCTTCGAATCAACTTGTTTGTGGTCTGCTCCTGTTGGTTTCTTGACCAAAAAGGTCTGTTCATCCATGAAGGCTTCAAACATCTCATCTTCAGCCATTTCTTCTTTTTGGTGTAGTTCAACTTCTCCTTTCGTTTCACTGTCACTTTCTGTCAAGACTTTTTCAAGACTTGCTAAGCTGGATCTTTCCTTGGCTTTCAGTTCAGTATGAACCTTAGCCAACTGCTTTCTGCTGACACTTCTTTTGTTCTGAAGAGCCAGTTTTGGACTTTCTTTCTCCTCTGTTTGGCCTTTTGACTAGGTCAATGAAGAACTTTTACCACTTTCCTTTAGATCCTTTTGTCACATGGTGTACCTTTGTTGGATCTTTCTTCTTTGAGACCTAGAGATTACTGGAACTATATCTGGCTCCTTTGTCTTTGGGTGCTTGAGTAATACTCAATTATTTGGAGCGACTAAGGGAGGTTTAATCATTCTGCCCTGGTCTCCACAGACACTTTTCTGTGCAGGTATTTTCTTAGGCTTGTTGTGCATGACAAATCAGTCTGGCACCCCAGGTACCCATGAACTCACTGATTCAATTGCTGAACTTGCATTCCCAGTCTTTAAGTCCACCTCCGAAGCTAACTTCTTAGGCCATTCATTGGCTCTGGCACGTTGTCTTGAGCCTAATTGGGCCTTCTTTTAGGGTAATTGCCTTGCCTCTTGTTCGAACTTGACTTCGGAGGCCAATTATTGGCTCTGGTTCCCTGACTTGAGTCCAATTTAGGCATTCTCTCAGGATAATTGCCTTCCATCCTATAGTAATTGGGTAGTCTGAACTCATTCAAAGGTCTCTTACCCTTGGAATGTATTCCAATGGCTGGTGGTCTAGCCAAGAATGGCTGTTGTCGGGGACCAGTTGGGTATGGCCTCTTCTTGTAGGTATGGGTTGCCTTAGGTTGTCTCGGTACATCCTTGTAATACTGTTTCCTATCAATTGGGAGTCCTTTCAATTATTTGTAACTTAACTTGCATCTGGGACACATCATTTGCATGACAGCTGCCTCAAGAGAGTCATGATCCAGCGCTTTCTCACTGGAGTCATCTTTTTGGTCTGCAAAGCTCTGTCCATTTGCGGGTGAACTTCTGGTATCCTTCTTGAAAGAAGTTTGGCTGGCAACATGTATCTACACATTAACCTCCTCCAATTCCTTCAAGGATAGGTTTTGGAAATCTAGCACGCCAACATTGGCTGTAACTTCCCCAATCTCTGGGAATGGGTTAGTGTCAATTCCCATAGCTTTCTCTGCTTTGGCTGGGAACTTTAAACTCCCCTTTCGAATCTGTTCTTGGATCATGTCTTGAAAAACAATACAATTTTTAGTTGAATGAGACCAAGAATTGTGTCATTTACAATACATTTTCCTTTTAAGTTCTTCTAGGGCAGGGATCTTAACTCCCTTTGGTAACTTTAGGAAATTTACTACAAGCAAATGATCAAAAATATCATCTGCTTTTGTTAAATCAAAAGAATACATCCTATGAAGGTCTTTCTTTTTGAACTGTTGTAATATCCTTATGAACTAACGCCTCACAGGTCATAGCCTATTTCCCTACGATCCCTGCTGCATGAATTTCATAATTAGGGTCCCTATAATAAGTCTTATATGATGCATTACTTCGATCATGTTCTTCCTCAAGTAAAGATTCATATCTAGACACTTTATAGGTTAATGCTACTAAGTCTTGAAACTCAGTTGAATCAAACTTCTTTCGAAACCTAAACTCTAAACCATTTTGAGCCAATCTTACAAATTCAAGCTCTGGTAGAATGACCCTACACTTGTTTTGTGCCCTTTTGAATTTGACAATAAATTGAGCAGCATTCACATCAGGCCTTTGGCTCAACCTTGCCAAATTTGCCATGGAAACTTCAGGCTCTATCTGGAAGAATTGGGCATGAAATGCCTCCTCCATTTGCTGTCAAATTTGGATAGAATCAGGTGTAAGGTTAATATACCATACAAAAGCTGCCACAGTTAAAGAATTTGGGAAGAGTTTTAACTTCATATAATCATTATTGGTAAATTCACCAAATTGGATTGCGAAACTGACAATGTGTTCTACTGTTGACTGGTTTCTATTTCCATAAAAGAGAGCAAAGTTTGGTATTCTATACTCCCTTGGGTATTCGTGCACCCTATCTACCCATTCTCGGTATGACTTTCTATACACAGGAGTCTGAAACCCCAGAACCATAGGTCCACACATTTTTCTGACAATATCAGTAATTTGGTCCCTAGGAACTATATTCTGTGCTTGTTGGACTACTATTAGAGGAACAAACACAGGGTTTGGTGGAAAACCATGGGCTTGAGGTCCTCTTGGTCCATAGGGAGGTATATTTGGGATTGGTTGTCCTTGTGGTACAGGCTGCTGTTGAAGGTATGGCTGACCTCTCTAAGCCTGTCCTGCGAAAGGACCTGCGAAAGGTGCTGCAATAGGAGGAGCAAGTGTTGTTTTTCTCCTAGCTGCAGGAAACCTTTAAACCCCCCTAATGTGAATTCGAACAGAGAGTTAGTGAACTCCCTTGTGCCAGGCATGGTTTCAAACATGGGATTTAGAAATATTCTCATGCCATTTTTTTGTGTTGGCCCAGATCTACTAATTTGTATGGCTTCGCTGTTAGGTAATGAGATATTTTGGTTTACCATGGGCCTCGAAAGAGACTCATGCCATGACTGAGGTATAGGTGATGGTCTTTCAAAATTTTGATTACTAGTCTGACTATTAGTATGTCCATTACTTTGCATAGACTGTTTATCTCTAACCAATCTTTGTTGAGGAATATTTGAATTTTTCTCCATATGTCTTGTGCTAGTTGGTTGATGGGAATTCATTCGATCCATGAAGGATGTTGCCTATCTTTCCATTGTATACATTAACTGCTATCTCATGTCGTCTACCAAGCCTCTCCATGGATTCATTGGCTGGGTAAATGGAACAGTGGATGGTCTAATTCTATGGCCTTGTCCAATATTTTGAACATTTGGTGCATGTTCTGAATTGCTGGTCTCTTCGGCCATAGGTTTTGATGAGATAGGTATTTTCATAGCATGTATTATCACATTATCCTCTAGATTATGTACTTCTACCTCTCCCTCCACACTTTCTTCCAGGTGTTCATTTTCTCCTTATCTTCTATGTCTAGCCATTTTAGAGTCCCACCGGGCGTGCCAAAAATATATGCTGGTTTTTTTGGCTTTCGAAGGTTAATAATGTAATTTTAAGCGTGCCAGTAAGAATCAATTAGTCCTTACAGAATATTAATTGCCAACCAATTATCAGACGATTGTGTTATAGTTATCTCAGCCTCAATGAAGAGGACTTTTACTGGTGGCTTATTTAGGAGAATTTAGTAAATAACAAGAAGTGAAGTGCAATTTCAGAATCTAAATTTCATTAAGTAAAATGAAAACTTACAATGATCTAACCCAGTCTCGTAGAGGTTTACCGGAACAAACTATTTGAAATTACTCTTAGAAAATGAAGTGCAGTACAAGAATTGAAGTACAGAAATGTAAAGAACTACAAAAACTGGAAGGAAAAACGAAGTAAATAATCTAGTTTTTTGATTTGAGTCTGGGTCCTTCATTCTGGGCCTTCTTTGCCATTTATACTTTTCAATGACAACCGTCGAAGTAGGTTTTCAACCGTCGAAATGTCCTCCTATGATTGTTGAACATGCTTTTTCACAGTCAGTCCCACTACACCACTCTTGCAGTTAGGCTTCCTTCCTGATTTTGAATTTAAATTTTGTGAGTAACCGTTAGGCCACACCACCTTATATCCCTCGATTGTTACAGTGCTACACAGATCCAGTATTACCAATACAAACTACCACATGTTTGACTTTGGTTGACAACTTATATTAACTTTCCAAATTACCTTCTTTGTGCCACGTGTTAAATTGTGATTAGTTTTTACAAATTATATAGCCAACACAATCTGTTGAATACTTTCATTTAGCCTACAAAAATCATATTCCTACCATCACTCATACTCTATGGGTAAAATGGAAACCGCCCTCACCTTGCTATGTCAAACTAAACAGGGGTGGATGTGCTCTAGGACAACCGGGTCCAGCAAGCATTGCTGGTGTTTTTAGAAATCATTTGGGCGACTGGTTGTTAGGTTTTAGCCAAAATATAGGAAATTCTACAAGTATGGTTGCTGAATTATGGGTTATCCGCACAGGATTAATACTTGCATGGCAACAAGGATACTGCTTGCTTGAGTTAGAAGTAGATTCATTTGTCACCTATTTTCTCCTTCTAATCCTGTTACTTCACCGTAGATTCAATCTTTGGTTGATGACTGCAGGTTACTCCTGGGGCGTAAATGGTCTGTTCAACTCCATCGTGTTTACCAAGAGGCGAATTTTGTTACTAATGGGTTGGCCAAGCAAGCTCTTTCCTCACTGTTAAGCTCGCTTGTTTTGTATCCACATAGCTATTTTGTACTACCTATGGTACTTTTGACAAACATGGGATGGCTACCCACATAGTGTAGCCAACACCTCTTTATAAATAAATAATACTCGCCTTTTGGATATGTATATATATATCTATATATATAAATGTTGGATAACATAATATAAATTTTGCATTATTGAAAACAAGAAGATAAACCTAGAGAAATAGAGAAACACAATAACCGGGTAGACATAATTTGATTTAAAACCATGCCTTTCAAATTGAAAGGTTGAAATGCCTTATAATTTATCTCATGTGTTTCTGTTGTTTTTGATGTATTTTATTTTTTTTCAAAGGTAAGTTATATTTTTCAACCTTATACTTTGACTCAAAAATAAATAAATAATTTTGGTAAAGCCATTTTTAGTTTTTGCCATTAGAATTTCTTGTTAAAAAATAACACGAATCTCAGTCATGAGTACTTCAATAATTAGTTAATTTTTGATGTTATATTTTAATATTACACGAAATTTAGCTATAGTAAAAATTTGACAAAGTAATTTGTTTCTACATTTTATAATGGAATTCATATGAGAAATTTTATTTGATATTTTCTGAAAATAAAATAAATAACATTTACATGAGTCTAATAATACTAAATAAAACCAACAGAGCTTGGTTGAGTTGGTAATTATTGGGTTCTTCAGGTTTGATTTCCATTGCCAACAGTTTTCATTGATAGGCAGTCTATAAGTTCAATGTAAGTTCTCGTTGAGTAGCCTCCCCCCCCATACTAAATAAATATTTATCACCCCTAAAATCACTCGTTGTTTAGGTGTCTTAAATAAGTATATTTTTTGACTTTTTATGAAATATAGATTGGGTATGGGTTGAGTTTGAAGTGATGTGATAGAGAGGTGATATGACTTAAATAAGATGATATGACTTAAATAGAATAGTGACTTTTTGACTTGTTTTTATTATGCCAAACCAAGCTTAATGATTTATCTGACAGGTGTCAAATTTTAATTTGTCAAACATTTCATCATATGAGCTCTAACCTTAATGTCACGTCATTACGAGTTAGTTGGGGGTGATAAATTAGAGGAATTTAGTATTGTTGTATTATTCATTACCAAATATAACATTAACTGGCCATTAAGACAGTAAATAAGTAAATATACTCTAATATTTATATGATAATCTAAGATTACTTATTTTTATCATTAATTTCACTTTTAACTAATTAAATTTTAGTTTCTAAAAATAACTTCCCGCAAAGGAAATCATTTGTTGTTTGGGTGTCTTAAATAAGTGTATCTTTTGATTTTTTTATGAAATATGGGTTGGGTATGGGTTGAGTTTGAAGTGATGTGATAGAGATGTGATATGACTTAAATAAGATGATGTGACTTAAATAGGATAGTGACTTTTTAATTTTTTTTATTATGCCAAACCAAGCCTAATGATTTGTCTGACATGTGTCAAATTTTAATTTGTCAAACATTTCATCATATGAGGTCTAACCTTAATATCACATCATTAGGGGTTAGTTGGGGGTGATAAATTAGAGGAATTTAGTATTGTTGTATTATTCATTACCAAATATAACATTAACTGGCCATTAAGACAGTAAATAAGTAAAGATACTCTAATATTTATATGATAATCTAAGATTACTTATTTTTATCATTAATTTCACTTTTAACTAATTAAATTTTAGTTTCTAAAAATAACTTCCCGCAAAGTTCATCGGGCAGAGCCAACAATACATAATAAGGGATTTTGTGTCTGACAAGTAAGGCCCAGCCTGGCCCCAACATTGGGCCTTTACATTTGCCCAAGCCCGGCCCAAAAAATAACTATAAATCTCAAACCTAACCATCGGGTTATATGTTAAAAAAATTTAAAACATCTCATAATTAAATTCAATCACACTAAATAAATATACTGACATGATTATAAATTGAAAAATCTTATGTAAAAATTAAAAGATTTCTTAAATAAATCCAATCACACATCATTACAAATATGATTTTCAATAAAATCAATAAAGATAAAGTCTAGATCCAAAAATTATTTTTTTAATATATTATAATTAATTAATTAACTTATTTATTTAATAGTGGGCCAAACCGGATTAGTTTGAAAGTATAAATCTCAAGCCCAACCCATTAATATATCAGGCTGAAATCGTCGGGCCAATTCGGTCCTACGGGCTAAAACAATTTTTTCAATCCCTTAACAAATAGGGTTAGACCGAGTGAGCTGGGCAAACAAACAAGCTGATGTCCATCCCTATGAGAAATAGGGAGTATCTCCAAAACACTATTTATTATTTTAAATACTAATTTGTTCTCAAAACCTTTGCTTTGAACTCTATCTCCAATCATATCCTTTTATATTTTTGATTATATGTTACAAAATACAGATAACTTTTAATTTTTATAAAGTTGATAGTATTAAAAAAAAAAAAGTGAAATTAAACCTTTGAAATGAATCTAATATTAAATATATTTAAAAAAAGTTTGAAAATTAAATATTTATTAATGAATAAAAAATATTCACTTTTTTAGATAAATATTATGAAAGAAAATCTTTAGAGAAGAAAATGAAGATTTGTGATTAGAGTTGGTAAATAAAAAAATGTATTTTCATTCTCTATGGGTTGAAGCTGCTCTACGGAGCAATTCATTCAAGCAAATTTGCATAGTGTGTTTCGTAATTTACCTTATATTATTTGTTAATTTTACACAATATTTGTACTTGTCCTCCGTGGCGACTCTAGAAATCTTGATAGATTGGTCACTCCAAAAACTTAAGTCCCACACATTTTATGACCAGGGGAAAAAAAAAATTATAAACAAATTAATATTTGAATTTCTCAAATTTAAAGTAGAATAAACTTATAATAAAATACAATTGTCTAAACAAAACAAATATATGAACTTTTATAATTTGGATGAGATGTCAATTTTAATGTGTGGGTGTTGATTTCTGACCACACAACCAAACGAGGAACTCAGCTGGAGAGCACCGGCAGAATAGATTAAGCCCGAATAACTTGTTATAGAAAGATAAGAATTCGGCGGTGGTACGTCCACTCGGGGGCACTCTGACGATCAAGTCAATAGGCAAATATCTCTCAAAGATAGCAAATTATGCTTAACTCACAAGAAAGCACTTACTACTCATAGTATATCACACATACCTCAAATCCACGGGGGTGTCGTGCTTTTATAGCTAGTATTGACCTGATCCCTATAGGAGCCTTACTTCAGTGGACTTAGGCTCAATGCTCATCCTAGACTCTCAGCTAGACAGGGATAAACTCCCAAGAGCTTTATCTTTATCCAGACTGAGATCCTCCTCTATTCTAGGACTCTTGCCCCTTATCTGCTTATCTCAGATTTCGGTATCTCCGTAGATAACCTTGGCCTAGCTAAGATAACCTCGGCTTCATGACCACGCCACGTGGCACCTCGGCTGACACTTTGGTGTCACATTGGCCACGTGCTATCATTCACTAAATATGTCCCCACAACTACCCATTAGGTTTTATTACCTCGACAACTTGAGGTAATGGAACCTACATCGTTTGCCCGTATAGCATGTTGGCTAAAATGACATTCCTTCCCCTTGACCAAGGTCATGACTCGTCAGTTTCAAGTACCCAAGACTCAACTGTCCACTTTACCAAGGATCAAGAACCAAGAACTCTCATCCCATTCGAGATCACTTCTTTCGATGAGGTTATTGCCACATTAATTCAAGAATTGCAAGAGTTTCAACTACGCATGAGCTATTACGCACAGTCAATTCAACTGTTTCTTCTATGTGTTCCATTCTTATTGGTTTGTACCTAGCACGCGCCATTAAGTCACAGCGATTCCGTCCACGCCGCCTGACAGACACGTCGTCCAAGGTCCTTTCATTACATTTTGCCACATTTTCAGTTTTTAACAAGACTCTCTCCCTCTCTCTTCGTCTTCTCACTTTTGCAAATTCAATCTCTCTCTTATCCCAGATTTTCTCTCCCTAAAAACTCCCAAACCTCTATTGCTGTGTTTTAGAGCTCTCTGTAACCATTTCATTCGTCTCCTTTAGTGAGCTCTTTGTTGTTTAATTTCAATCATTACCGTCGTTTCACTCTGGCGAGCCCCATCCCGGCGTTTACTTCTTGGACATCACTCTGCGAGTACTTGATTTCTTTATTTTTAATCTCCGTCTTTTACTGTTTCTTCACTATATTTTGCTTTTGAATTTGCCACATGCTTTATACTATATCTGTAATTACTCCTGTGTTTATTGAATCTGTATTTGTGCTTTTGTATCTTACCCTGTTTTGCTCTATATGCTCTATGTTCTTGATTTCATTTTCTTGTGCCCTGTTCTTAAACCACTATTCTCTACCACTGCACTTGTTACATTGTTGTTTTTCTCTGTTTCTTTCTTGATTCTGAATTATGTTCCTTTTCTGTTTTCCTTGCTTGTTTTCAGATCTTTGCCTTCGATTCTTGTTTTTGTAGTTCTAGGCTTGAGATTTGCTTCAAAACCATGTTCTTTAGGAAAACTGAAACAAGAACCCTACCTAGGCCACCAGAAATCCTTCCTTAGTTGTTAGCTGAGGTCTTTAAACCTTTACCAAGTTTCTTACCAAAAATCTGTTATCGAACCTACCCTTGCCGAGATAATGGGCATGTTCAAGTGGAGGGTAGACACCGAATCATATTTCTTTTATGGTCTTCTTGATTGGTTTCTAAATTCTTGCCCTTAACTCTTGTTTCTGTAGATCTAGGTTTGGGATTTGTTTTAGAATTCACATACTTAGGAAAACTGAAACGATTTCCCTTTAAGTCTTCGAAATCCATGCTCCAGTGCCTATTTAGGATTTAGCCGAGGTTCTCAAACCCATACCAATCATTCTTTTCTAAAATCTTACACCAGTCCTCATTTAGTCAGACACCATGGGTATGTTTAGGTGGAAGGTAGACACCCCAGAAAAACTTGAGTACTTTAGGAGAGAGTTCTCTATCCCAATCGACGTTCAGATAAGGTCAGCTGTGGAGGAGGACTCTATCATGCCTGATGGAGACTCCATGCCCCTTCCCCGTTGTTATATTCATTGAGTGTGGACTTCGGTTTCCTTTAGATATTCTCTTTAGAGGTCCTCCACTACTACAAACTCAACCCTATGCAGCTAGCCATCAATTCCTATAGGGTTATGCAACAACCCTGACCCATGATTAACGTTAATTCATGCTTAACATGCCTAATAAGTTTTTGAGTTCAAACTCTGAATTAATTATACGTGTGTTGCATTATTTGTGATTATATCTGTTTAACGTAGAAAGATCTGTTCAAATTTTCTTTTCGGTTTGCAAATTCAAGGCCTTATCGGCATCTGATTCAGAAATTGATTTGATTTATGTATTATTTGAAATTTTTAGAACCTTATCGTAGGTTTAATTAAAATTCGATTTGGAACGATTAAATTAGATTAAGTTAATGCCCACTTATTTAACCTTAGTTAATTACACTATTATCCAAGCCTATATAAGGCACCAATTGAGCTCCCACTCATCTCTTTATTTTTTCATTTTCAATACATTTTGAGCCTATTCAAGTAAGAAAACATGAGAGAGGGAGAGTAGGGAGAAATTGAGCTCAAACAAAGAATTTGCTAGGAAATGTTATGAGATTGAAGAGGATTTGGGAGTTTTAACTTCAACTTTTGTAAACTCAAGTCTCTAGGTAAGAATCTTATCCTTAACCCTTGAAATTTAGACTCTAATGCATGAACACAAGGGAATTATGTGGAATAATACAAGAATTGAGCTAGAAATGTAGAGTGTGGAGCCATATCATGCATGCATGTCCATTTCTTCACAAATTGAGCATGATTTCCAAGAATTCCCTCATGCATGTCTTGAATTCACCTTGATTTTGGGAAATCAAGTTTTATATTGTTTTGTAGCATTTGATCATGTTTTGAGAAGACTGAGTTTAAAGGAATTCATGCATGTCATGTTCATGAAACATCCATAAAGTTTAAGTTGAATTTTTGAACAATTGGCATGCTTTTGGGCCTTGATTTCATGAAATGATCTTCAAATCATGATGTTTTGTGAATTTCCAAATGTTTTCCGGAATTTTGGCTCAAGAGGATGAGTTTTGAAGTGTTGAATTCATTATTTGCAACTTGGAGACAAATCTGGAAAACCCAGAATTTTGCTTCCACGCTCGAGCGTAAGAGTTCACGCTAGAGCGACCACTCTAAGTGCGTGCGCTTCCGCTCGAGCGACCCGAAGTCTGCTCGAGTGTGAAATGCATACTCCCAGAAGTTCATATGTTTTGTAGTATGCTCGAGCGACTAAAGTCACGCTCGAGCAAGGGTCTGACTCTCACGCTCGAGCGGGGATCGAGCGTCCATCGAGCGTGAAAATCAAGCAACCAGTACTTTTTCATAGTTTACAAGCCGCTCTAGTGAAGGAAGTTACGGTCGAGCAGCCCTCACATTTTGCATGTCCGCTTGAGCGAGGAAAGCTACACTCAAGCGTGGACCCTATTTTCAGCAAATTTTGAAAAATGTTTTCAAGTGCATTTTTGCATCCTCATTCCATCCTAGGTATTCCTAGGCTATGATTAAGACACTATAATGAGGTTGAAAAGCTAGAAACATACTAAGAACAAATGAAATAAGTAATGTATAATCCGAACGTGTGTTTCAAAGGTGTATTTGTTATGTGTGTAGGTCACGTGTCGTAAATTGTTTGACTAGTCTGCTCGGTCTGTCTGCACCCGAAGCCGACTGTGAGTAATAACTTAGTAAAGCTATATTCAACTTTACTTATTTTCTGTATGATAAAATAAGATCCGTTTTCTGAAATGATATGTTCTGTACAATGAATGATTGTCCAATTTCTGACAATGTATTCGTGGCATCCTTAGCACCATGTGATATCTATTAGCTGTTACCCAGTAACGGAGGTTCCATTATGGAACTTATTATGTCTGCACTTAGTTACCTGTACCAGAGGCTCCATCATGGAGCTCAACATATCTATCATCTGTTACCCAGATCCAGAGGTTCTTTTATGGAACTGGTTACCCATAACTACCATATGTTCTGCATCTATCCTGTTAGCGCTAATAGATGTACCACTTATAACTAAGCATGAACTACGACTTCTATGCATGTTTTGAACAAGGATATGAATTTGAATCTGTTTGTGAACCTGAATTATGATTTCTGAATCTGGTATGGACTTCATTCATTAAAAAATTTTACTTCGTTATTATTCACTGGGCTTCCACTCACTTTTTATATTATATATGTAGGTGATCAGGCACATTACCAAGCCCAAAGTTGAGGACCTGGTGTTTCAATTTTTCTTTTTTTGTCAGCCAACCTTTGTGCCTCCAGAGGAGGTTCCAGATTAAGTTGAGTTTAGTGGCTGTTTTGTTTTTTTTTTTTTTGAATGTACTAGACTTTGTTTCTTTGAATTACGAGCTAGATTTTTGATAATATGTCCTTGGAATGATGTGTAAATACTGTATCTTTTGAAGTCGCTCGAAATGTTATACAAGTTTTGAAATTATCTATCCCATGTATGTTTTCACAGATCAATGGACTACGTATATTTTATATATTTGCTTCCACAGCCCCTAACTGTATGTTATTCCGTTAAGAGGCCTTTGGTAATCCAAGGATTATTGGCTAGTTACGATGCTAAACCTATAGGGGCAGGTTTGGGTCGTGACAGGTTATCAATGGTATAATCGCCCTAGCCCACCGAGAAAAAGCTAGGATAACATTAGCCGACATCCAATTTTGTTATACCATGTGTGGCCTAAAGTCTGAAAAAGGCTACATTTATTACCTCAAGCCTAGATCAACTGCCTACAAAATCATAGTCGACCTCCCAGACTCTAACAAGGGTGTTGGAGATGATTACCTGATTGTCTCAGGCAACTAGGAGTTTGCTTCTGATAATGATCTTCATATCTTCTCTCTGTGTCGATCGGTGTTTAAAGAGGGTGATGGTAAGAACTGAGTCATCCTCTTAATTCTATTTCTGCTAGGACTTGTCAACTCATATATCTGTTTTTGAATGTTTTTCTTCTTCTTTTTTCTTGCAGCTCTTCCCCAGCCAACAAATGATTTCTGACAAACTTTCTTCCCTAGCCCCCATCTAAAGAGGCTTCTAGGTTTAGATATTGATAAGCGCAAAGCCCCTTTGTTGCTTAATTATATCCCGACCTACAAGTCCACTTTTCCTGACGTTCCTCACCAAAGCAAGACTCCCCCATCAGCAACAACTTCAACAGTTTTCATTGCCAAGGCTAGATCAGGCCTTTTCATCAGCCCCAATAGGTCAGGCCTCTATTTCTGCTCCAGCTCAACTAATCCCACCATTTCAGCACCAACACCGATGTCGAGCTCTACTAAACGTCGCCGCCGATAGAACAAGAAGTAGAAGATGCTGAGGTCTTGACTCCTCGGAGACCGACCCTTCCAACCCACCTATCGCCTTGCCAGCCATTCATTTTGGTCCCAGAGTTACCATTGCCGCTACTGCCGATGAAATGGGTCGCACGAAAATTATTCTCGATGACCTTTTAGCCAACATCCCTGGCATGGTGTCAGTTCATTCTTCTTTTCCATCCCAATCCCAACAAAAGTCCAAGGCAAAAAGGGTAAAAAGGGCTAAGGCCAAAACCACCGCCACCAAAGTCGAGTCTGAGGACACAGTGCCAATTTCCAAATTGGCCAAAATTGAGAAGACTACTTCTACGGCCGAGAAGAGTCCTGCCGAGGCTAAGACATCTGATCAGCCACGATCCAAGAAGCCGAAGTCCGGGGGGTTTCTGAGCCTGGTGTTTTTTGTACCGACATCCCTGTACCCATCTATAAAGGTCGAAGACCGACCTCTTCTAGTCGGGGATAGTGCGCTCGATAGTTTGGAAGTTGGTGCCGCCATTTCCACTGTCGTTCTCCTTCCGGCCGACATCAATCAAATGATCGAGCTTTCTGAGTATGAAAAATATGCAATGATGATGCAACACTGCATTTTGGAAAGTTTCAGCACTTGTAACTTTTTGTCCAATTTCAACTCTGGTTCTCATACTTAATGAATTTTCTTTCCATTCTTGTAGGCTATCCAGTAGGGTAATTTCCTTGCAGTCAAAATTAAGGAGTTTAAGGAGCTGACCAACAAGACAAAGGAGGCAGCCAAGCTCCTGTCTTCACTAGACAAGGCCGAGGCTTGCATCCGAAGCTTGCAGGACCAAGCAAAAGCTGCCCAATTGGCCCAAAGCAAAGCCGAGGATTGCGTTGACGCCGCTAAAAATTTAGCCGAGGTCGCCAAGGCCGAGGCAAAAGAAGCTAAAGAGAAGGAGTCTCAAGCCCAGGCTGAGCTTCAAACGGCCTTTGCCACCAAAGCGGCCGAAATAAAGGCGGCCGACGAGAAGGGGTATGCCAAAGGGGCGTCAGATGTCCGCGATGCATATAAGAAGCAAGTCAACGAGGCATGCAACAAGGGTTACACCCTTGGATGGATGTTTGCGTTGAAGGAATTGGTCATCCCCGATGACTCGCCTGTCTGAGATGCCAGTCGACTTGCTCTTCCATTCCCATCCACTTTAAGCCAATCTGAGGATGAGGCTAAGGAGGAAGAAGAAGTTAAGGCCGACAAGCACACAATCGCTGATATTGCTCAAAAGGTCGAAGTTGCTGGGGCCAAGTCCCTAACTCTGAATGAGCAAGTCCTGGACTTGACTCAGGATAACGAGGATGAGGCTCCCAAAACCACTTCTGAGGCTGAGGTTGAGACTGCTGAGAAGAGCCTTGATGAGACTCTTCTTGAGGTTGACGCCGAGATCCAGGCTGAGAAGGCAGCCGAGAAGACTACTCAGCTTTCCGCTAATGCTGAGACACCATCAATCGCCAAGGCAGGGCAGTCTGTAGAGAATCCCCAGTAATCCTAGCATTCAGAATTTTTTCCTTTACTTGTTATTTTGAACTGTCATGAACAATGTAATCTTCTGTTTTTGTTTTAACTAGTGTTGGTTTTCATTTGGCCGACGTGCCTTCTTTTGTTTTTGTAAATGAACAAGTTCTCTTTGAATGCATGCCTTCCTTTCTTTTGAATGTCTATATGCTTACTGCTTTCTTTCATGCCTTTCATGCTTCCATACTTAGAATATTTTTGCATTTCTTCAAAGTACACCTTAACTGTGTAGTCACATCGGGTTAGAGTACCTCGGATATAAAGCTTGATTGTTTGTCTCTGCCAACAATTGGAATATCTCGGTTAACACTTAAAAACATTTTGAAATATTCTTACAAGTGTTGTTTCTTAAAACTTATTTAGTCAAGTATTGCTTCTTTACTTCCACTTGTTGTCTTCTATCAAGACTTCACCTTTCCAACCGTACCAAGCTTGACAACCTTGTTAGTCATCTCGGGTAAGATGTACCTCAAATACTTCTTTCATCATTACCTTGGCTAACTTCAACTTGTAAATTGTTCTGAAATTTCAACAAGTGTCAAGCCCATTCTAACTTGGAAATTTTTCTAAAAATTTCAACAAGTCCCAAGCTCTCAAGTTTGTTTATCATTCCTCTACCCTCTAATGTGAACCTAAGTTCCCCTTAAGTTCACATTCTGCGTTTACGGTCTTTTGCCGAAGTCAGATTCAAACAAAGACTAGACGAGGTGTTCAACCTTGGTTTCCCTGTTAATCTAACTAGAACAAACTTAGTTCCATTCTAAGTTTAACTCTGCCGACATGGCAAGTCTAGATTAATTCAACTTAGTTCACCTCTATTATATGCAAGTATAATTCAATTCTACCATATAATAAGTCTAAGTTATTCGTCATGTTTCATTTAGAAACATCGCCAACTTAGTTCAACTCTATTATATGCAAGTATAATTTAACTCTGCCATATGATAAGTCAAAGTTATTCGTTATGTTTTATTCAGAAACATCGACTTAGTTCCACTGTATTATATGCAAGTATAATTCAACTCTGCCATATAAAAAGTCTAAGTTATTCGTCATGTTTCATTCGGAAACATCGCCAACTTAGTTCAACTCTATTATATGCAAGTATAATCCAACTCTACCATATAATAAGTCTAAGTTATTCGTCATGTTTCATTCGGAAACATCATCATAGGACTGGTCAGTCCTATTGCACAAATTTCAAATTCATAAAGATCAAACTATCATTTTATTATTACTTCGGCTAATACAATTATGCCATAAACTTCGAAAAACAAAAAACTAATGATAAAAAAACTTCAAATTGCAAGTGTTCCATGGTCTGGGCAACTCCTTGCTATCATTGCCTTCTTGCCGATATGCCCCATTGCCGGCAACCGAGAAGATTCTATAACGCCCCTCCCAGTTTGCACCAAGTTTGCCCTCCCTAGGATCTTTCTTATTGCCGACAACCCTCCTCAGGGCGAGGTCCCCAACTTTGAACTCTCTTGGGTTGACCATCTTGTTGTAAGCCTTAGCAAGTTGCTGCTGGTATGCCCCCAACCGAATTGTTGCTCTCTCACATTTTTCTTCTAGCAGGTCCAAATCTCGGGCCAGGAATACCTCGTTAGTCCCATTTTCTACTCCTTGGGTTCTGATTCCAGGGATGCTGGCTTCCAGTAGGATAACCGCTTCTGTGCTTGTCACGACCTAAACCCGCCCCTATAAGTTTAGTGTCGTAACCGGCCAGTAATCTAAGATTACCAAAGGCCTTCCTGTACAATCAAAAATAATAAGGGCTAGTGGAAGTACTATTCAAAAACACCAATAGTCCAATGAGTTGTGAATCTATATGAATAAATATTTACATGCAAAAACGTTAATTTACCTACATTCAGTACATAACTTATAACTTAACATCTTATACATAACATATGCACATAACAAAAGTGTACTTCACAATCAAAAGTCTGACAACGACCTTCCAGGCCTAGCCCCAACTCAGAGGCACACAAAACAGCTCGGTAGGCTTCAAAACTGTGGCTCGGCTAAGACCCCTTCTAGGCTTGCCGTCCAGAACGGCCACCTATACATATATATAAAAACAGTGAGCTAAAGCCCAGTGAATAACATTAAAGTAAAGGGGTTAGTGAACGAATTCCAAACATAATATCCGTAAAACAAATCATATCACAATCAATCATATCAATCTCATATCAGAACATAACATAATGGCACATCTCACATAACATATCACATATCGTCTTCTGACTAGAGTAATCGGTTCCGGATACCTATTAAACACATGTCACGACAATGATGTGGCTAACGAGATCTCGTATCACATATGTGTCATGGACCCACATTTACATGCCGTCCCCCATGACTTGGGACTATCTATGGATGCCATAATAGATTCGCAAATAGGACATTCGTTCACATAATTAAAACAACATTTTAGAAATTATAACTTATCGCATAACAGTTGAAACATAGTTCATATCAACATATCTTTACAGAAATGTTACTCATGGTGGGCTTCTAGAACGGTTGGTCAAGCAGTCCTTGACTTGTGGCCTACAATCACAAATATGCATAGCACGATACACAATCATCTTAAACATATTTAGTTCATTTAAGTTTTTAAATATAGATGACTAGAATTATGAATTATTTAGATTATTAATTTCCTTTAACCTCAAATTAAAACATGTTTAGTCTTGTATTAACCAACTAATTAAATATAAATAATCTAATCATATACCAACCCTTATTAAGTTCACTAATTACACAATCAAACTTTAAATTAGGCTCATACACATTAAATTACAATTATTCAGTCATGTTTAAAATTACTGAACCAGAAACTCATAAATATGCACATTTTGCAATTTCAACTCCATTTTCAAACGAATCAAGGCCCAAATAATAAATCTTCACATTTATTTCCATAATTTTAAGTTTAACTCAATTTTAATTGAATTTAATTAATTCTCAATTAAGGCTTAATTTGACTACATCTAATTTTATGAACCTAAATTAGATGCGTAATTGAATTCTTATAAGGCTCTAAATATCAAATTAAACCCATTTCCCAAAATCTATGGAGTTTTCTCTTTAAATCTCATAAACCATGCAAGATATCAAGCATATGAACATGACTTTTATGAATTGATGCCATGCATGTAGACTTCCTACTCAATTTTACCTATTCTCAAATTAACATAAACACGTAATTTCATAACTCTATATTTTCATGATCTTAACTTCAAAACTCATGAACATGTAAGGATTCCACAACAATTAGATACATGCATGTCATGTTCTTAAACTAATTCCTACACCTTCTTGCTTATCTTGTTCATACATATATTTTGCTTCAATTTACTCAATAAAGCCGCCAATTAAACTTGAATTCTTCTTAATTGAACTTGGATTCCATGGGTTTATGAGTATAACAAGTCAAATTCATGAAATTAGAAGAGAATTCCTACCTTAAGTTGATGAATTTGTGTAGGTCAAAGCTTTTCTCCTTCCATGTTCTTCCTCTTGTTCTTCTTTTCTTTCTTTCTTGAGCTCTCTCTCTCTCTCTCAATAACTCTTCAGCATAATGCACTCACTCTATGTCTCTTGGTCTCTCTTTTCTTGCTATATTGATGAATAGGCTTATATTTTGCCACCAATCTACTAGTATACTTAAGTTAGATTAGATTTAGGCTAATTCAACATATTTAATTAAATTATGCCAATCACAAACTTAATTAAATCAAATTCCCCTAAATTAAATTATACTAATGTGTATTAAGCTCCACTTCCTATTGTAGACGCGCCTCGAGGACTCCCGAAGCTCCGCGCTTGCGAAGACGCGAAATCTCATTTGTTCTCTAGCTACTACAGTTCGGACTCAATGTCACGGTTCATAATCTAATCTCGCAAAGTGCAATGCAAGATCGATAAATCACCAAAGAGTCCAAATCTGACAAATCGTTTTGGAAAATTGATTTTTGTAAAGAAATGCCAAACATGGACTGCTTTGCCAGATATAGAGTCGCCACCTAAATATTTTATTTTGGGAGAATTTAGGAAACCCTGACTCGTGCCTTAGGCCACGTGTCCGTCATCACCAAGGTTGCCTCGGCTCGGGAACTTGGGTACGAGAGGGGAAGGTCATGCAATGAGCACTCCCGATCGCCCGATCAAAGATTGGCCTTTACTAAGCATGATATCTTGTTTTTGAAAACATATGCATTCTTATTCCAGTTATTAGCTAGAATTACTATGTGATGCACAGAACACACAAGTATAGACTAGATCACCTAATTTGGAACAAAGCATTGGATATTTGTTGTTCAAAAAATGGTTTGAAGTTTGCTACTCGTAAGTAGGCTAAATCGAGGATTCAATGAATTGTTCCAATTCAAGCAATCCAACCTTCATCCATAGGTATTCAGGCAGTTATATCACATAAGCAAATAACCTCATGGCAAGCATGCTATCATGGAAACACTTACATACATGCAAGGATGCTAAAGCATAAACACTTACCTAGTACTCCGAGCCAAAACAATAGCTAGTTAGTAATCATGCATGATCCTAGCTATGTTTAAGATGGCGAATGCAACACATGCAAAATGTAACTAGAAATAGGCTTGGCTATTCTAAGATGGCATATGAGATGTGACAATTCGATACATGTATTCAAGTAGGAATTGAAATACAATGCAGTTAGTATGATATGCCGAGCCTGGTGCATGCAATACAGATGAATGGATGCAAACATGCGAGCATAAGGTATGCTAAATGAAATATGCCCTAAAACTAACCATCGTAAGTGGTTAAGTAAAAGGGAGAAAGAAATGGGGGTTGGAAGACATACATCACACACACGCACGCTTATTACACCAATTGGCTCTCTCGAGGGAGAGACCGAAAGAATAATACAAACCATCTAATTAACTAACTAACAAGCTAATTAATTATTACACAATCAAATGAATAACTAGCTACAACTAATTATTACAACACTTAAATAATTAACAAATTAATTAAGCTACGAAAAACAGTAAAGAGGCCTCGGGGAGAGGGACAAATGCATGCTCGGTCGGCTTCGCTCGGAAATTCGTTGCCAAGCCTCATGTTGCCTCGGTTTGCGCTGCTCTGTACCTCTGCAAAGTGTGAAAATTCCCAACACACTTCTGATTCACCCCATGGGCACTGTGGGAGGCCATCGGCCAAAAATCATGGTCATCAGCTAAGATAAACAGGTCATCGACCAAATATGAAGCCATCGACCAAACACTTGTAGCCGACCGGCATTGAAGATGGCCGATCGGCCATCCCTTCCTGTAAAATGCTCTTTTGCTGCAGTAGAGGACAAACAGAGTATGGCAATGCATTTATAAGACAATGTTTGCAACTACACCCCTTGTCATGTTTAAGACTCAAAGGAGTGTAGCTCTCGACCCTCGGACCATCAATCGCGCATTTCAATGCATGATGGCCAAAAGAGTCAAGTGTGCAATTCAATATCAAATGAAATGCACAAAACACATAAGGGACCTTAACCTCTATCATGTGTGATCAAGAGGGAAGGCAATGCACACACAATGCTATGCAAACTAAGCATGCAAGCAAGCATGCAAGCATACAATGTAATAGGCATGCAACAACAATACCTACAACAAGCATGTGACAACACGTAATCTAACAAGTATGCAAGATGGTTGAGCATGCAACATGTAATGGAACTAGCATGCCACAACATGCAATGGAACAAGTATGCAACAAGCATGCGACAACATGCAAGGCAAGCATGCAACAACATGCAAAGATGGACTTAAACTAAAATGGATAGCTCTCAAACATGCCCAAATCAGTGGCCAAAAGTGTTGAATTGGAAGCATGAAAGCACACACAAACATGCACACACTTAGGTTCATAAGCAAGGCAACAAGACACCAACTCTTAAGCATGAGCAAGGTGTGACAAGTATGAGAATATGGCAATGCAATAAGCTCTAAAAATATGTGAGGAATGATGCCAAATCAACCAAACAAAGCAAGTATAGCATGTAAGAAAGCCTAAAGCTTATGGCTAGCCAAAGGACTCAAAACATGGCTATGTAAGGCAAACCCCAAAGGGCCAAGGGCACCCAAAACAGTCCAAAGGCAGGTCAAGACAAGACCAAAAGTAAGCTTGAAACTAGCCAACACAAGCTAGAATACAACTCCAAAAGGCATGAGGCATGCAAGGCTACAAAGGGGTGTTACATTACACCTATCAAAACCAAACATGGCATGAATTGTCCAATGAAAAACTGAGTTATGGCATATCAAAATAAGCCCGAAAACCCACTTAGATGGCATCCCAAAGGCCTAAGCATGGAGGCATACACAACGGTCCATTCATGAGGCATAAGGCATCAACTCTTTAAAGCATTAAATGAGTAATAAGTGCAAGTATATGAGCATGAAACATGAACTGAAATAACATTTCAAATGATGCCAAATCATGATAATGGTCCAAATAAAGCATGCTAGTGACTTGGACACTCAAAGCTACCAAGCTAGAATGCCTTATGGCTATACAAAGCGTGGCACATATGATCAAAACAACACAAAACAGAGCTCAAGCATGGTAAAACAAGGCTAAAAGCTTCTTTGAGTTGAGCCAAACATGCAAGAATGGTAGTCTAAGCGCAAGATGCATGTTAAGGCAAATGAGAGGATTGCAAGACAAGTACATGAAGCATGTAAGAGCCAACTAAACCCAACCAAAACAGAGTCATGGCATGCTAAAACAAGACCAAAAACCCACTGAAATGATGTCAATATAAGCTAGAAAGATATGCTCAAACATGAAGCATATAAGACTAGTTTGTGTGATTTACACTACAAGTGTATTAGGCATGCATGGTGTGAAAAAACCAAGCAAAAATAGTGTTGTATCATAGCACAACAAAGCCTAATACATACTGAAATGAAGCTACAACAAGCTAAGCCAACATGCTACCAATATAAGCCACTTATGCAAGCATACAAGACAACAAGGAGAGGGGATGACCCTCTCCTATTTAAGAACTCAAAACTACCTTTCCACCACTGAAAATCCACTGGATTTCAGTGGTAGAAAGGTCATGCAAAGCCAAGAACAAGGGCCAAAAGGGATGGCCTAAAACAAGGCCTAACAAGGCCTAAGAGGGGGTAGATCAACCCCAACCTCAAAATGACCTTAAACAAAGATCTAAAGCATCAAAAAATAGAACTTTTATCAGTTAAGAGTTAAGCTTAAAGCAATAAGCAAGTAAGTCTAAAAGCTAAAACAAGAATGGGGGTTTAAAAGCAAGGAACTCACCCTTGAAGACCACCTTCAAGAACAATGCTCCAGTAGCCTTCTCTGATCAAAACAAGCCCAAGAACACTAAAATCACCCTCAAGGGACCTCAGCTCCAAGAGGATGGTGTTCTAGTGTGTGTTTGTGTACAATAGTAAGACAAAATGACACTTTTGAAGCACAAAATGAAGAATCAAGGCAAAATAGATACAAAACTATATCTATCACTCTAACCCTAATTTTCTGAACCTGTGGAAAAGGAGGAGGAGCTCCCTCTTTATAGAATTTCAATTCCTAAGCTTGTTGAGCAAGCAAAGCAATTGAATCAAATCCCTCCATGCACGTGTATGGAGGATGTGAATTGTGCATGCCAGCTATGACAGCTGGCATAAAATATCTGCATAAAGCAGATGAACAGGGCTCGGCCAGAAAATATGGTCGATCGACCAACATAAGTGCCGACTGACCAAAAAAAGTGCCAATCGGCTAACACTTTTGGCCGATGGCAAGAAAACAAGGCCGATGGCTTCATGCCTTGGTCGATGGGTTGAGGGGATGGCCAACAAGCCACCCTCTTCCCTCAGAAGCAAAAACACAAGTGCTTGGTCCACAACCAAGCACAAAACAGATAGGTTGAGAGATCTTGAGGCAAGGTGCGCGACCGAGACCCCCGAGAAGTTCTTTACGTCAATATCTCGAATCTTCGCAAGGGGTTCAGCCTCTACCCACTTCGAGAAGTAGTTAGTTGATACCAGCAGAAACTTCCTTTGCCCAGTTGCTTGGGACAATTGTCCAACAAGATCCATGCCCCACTGGGCAAATGACTAAGGGTTGAATACAGGGTTCAAATCTGTCGCTAGTTGATGTATCAAAGGTGCAAACCTTTGACACTTCTCGCATTTTCTGACATAGGCTTCAGCATCCTTCTGTATGTAAGGCCTGAGTGATGGCCCTATGAGTAAGTGATCTGCCCCCAGCATGGCTTCCATATACTCCTTCATGTATTTCATACAAGAAGTCTTCAACCTAGGAGGGATGCACACATCTCAAAAGGGACCCAGTGAAGGACCTTCTGTAGAGATGGCCTTCTGCTGTTATGCTAAACTTGGCCAACCTCAATCTTGTCTTGTGCGCCTCTTTTCGGTCATCTAGCAGCTTGCCATTCCTGAGGGACATCACTATTGCATCCATCCAGCTTGGACCAATCTCCACACACATTGCACTACAACAAATATTAACTTTTATAGCATGCGGTGAATGCTATCAAAAGTAAATAATAGCATTTGTTGGAATGCTATGTTAGCCCTTGTTATTAAAAGTGTATCATTTTTTTATAACATTCATGAAATGCTATAGATGAATGCTATGAAAAATATATTGTAACAGTCCATGAATGCTATGAAATAGTTGCAAGTAACTAAAAGTATCCAACCATTGCAATTTGTTTATGTTATGAAATCGATTTTATAACAATCTGGCAACATTATCAAATACCCCATGTCATAGCTATTCAAATATGCTATAATAAAGAGTGCCAACATATTTTCTGAAATACTTTTGAATATTAAAAATTCATTGTTCTGTTTAAATGTTGTGTCATTTACAATATTATATATATATATATATATATTATTTTTTTATCTTTGGCATTCAACACCATTATTGAGAAATCTGAATCTTGCTAATACGATAAAAATATTTTCATTCATAACACACAAAACTGTATACTATCAAGAAAAAAAAAAATTTCCCACAAATTTCATTGAAGTACCAAATTTAATAATTACATCATCTTAAAGTATCAAAATGCAATCTTTATGTCCATAAAAGATAGCTTATAAACAAGATAGATACAAAATTTCACCATACAAGTCATAATATCTAACTCTTTCAAATAGACTAATTATTCACCTATAAAACTTCTAATCTTTGAGCTTAGTTCCATGATATGTTTGGTCAACTCCACTTCCAAAAGCCTATAACAGCAAAATGATAATGAAATCTCTCAGTAGGCAGGACTAGTTTACAGAAGAAAGGGTTACTTGTTGTGCCTATGAGTCAGAAAACAATAACACACAAACACACAAGCAAGAACACACAAGTATTTAAGTGGTTCGGCAAATCGCCTACGTCCATAGGCGATTTCTTTCGACCTTTTGGAGGTCTTAGAACACTCCAATCCAACTTTTCAAGCTTTGGTTGCTTGTGAGAACTTCTACTATTATTTGGCGATGATTCTTGATCAACTTGAACATTTTTCTACGATTTATTTGGATACTGTGTTTCAAAAGCTACTTCAACTTACTTCCGTTTTAGTTCTCCGTTGGCATCGCCTTCTTTGTAATAATTAAAAGAGAGACTATTCAAAAGATGTGTTAGTAAAAGATGAAATGACTCAAAAGAAGTTGGGTTTGTGTGTGTGTGAATTACATATGTATTCATTGATCTGTGTGCAACGTATCCAGCATCAATGAGCTCAGAGTATCAACCATAACTCTATTCTAAATTGCTTTGAATAGGTGATTAAATCATGGATTTTATGGGATTTAACATTTATCGTCTCTGTTAACTATAGTATATTCTATAGCATATTCTCTGTATAGATATGCCTTATCTGTGTAATACAGTATATTCTCTGTATATACTTATCTTCTCTCCTATTTAAAGGAGTTTATACTATTCATTGATTATTAAATTGAATACAAGAGTTTTCTCTTTTCTCTTCATTCCTCTCTGTAACAACCCCAACTTGTGATTAGCCTTTAATCCATGATTAATTATGCCTAAGAATAATTAAGATGACATTCTGAATTTATTTGTATGTGTGTACGACATTATTTTTGTTTCTATCTGTCCATCATAGAAATATCTGTTTGTCATTCTGTTCTGTTTTGTGAATTAAAGACCTTATTGGCATCCGATCGCGAAATTGACTTGAATTATGTGTGTGTTAGAATTTTTAGAATTTTATGGTAGGTTCAATTGAGAGTCGATTTAGAAATCCCAAACCTGGTGATGATGTTCTTCCATATGAAGTTCTTCACATCAATATCTCGAATTTTCACAAGGGGTTCAACTTCTACCCACTTCGTGAAGTAATTAGTTGCTACTAGCAGAAACTTCATTTGCCCAGTTGCTTGGGGTAGTTGTCCAACAAGATCCATTCCCCACTGGGCAAATGGCCAAGGGCTGGATACTGGGTTCAAATCTATTGCTGGTTTATGTATCAAAGGTGCAAACCTTTGACATTTCTCGCATTTTCTGACGTAGGATTTAGTATCCTTCTACATGTAAGGCTACTAGTACCCCTGAGTAATGGCCCTATGAGCAAGTGATCTACCCCCAGCATGGCTTCCACATAATCCTTTATGTATTTCATACAAGAAGTCTTCAACTTGGAAGGGATACACACATCTCAAAAGAGGACCAATAAAAGATCTCTTGTAGAGATGGTCATCTGCTTTTAGGCTGAACCTAGCCGATTTCAACCTGGTCTTATGTACTTCTTTTCGATCGCCTGGTAGCTTGTTATCCCTAAGGAACATCACTATTGCATCCATCCAACTTGGACCCATCTCCACACGCATTGCTTCGTACTCTGTGATTAGTGGTTCCACACTTGGGCCTGACAAATAATCAACCATTATTGTCCTTGCCTCCCCTAACTTCATTGCATTAGCCAGGTTAGCCAAGGCATCAGCATAACTGTTATCATCTCGACTAACCTGTTGTAGCTGGTAATCCTGGAACATTGCTAGCAGTCTAACAACTTCTTTGACATAGGCTATCATTCTTTCATCTTGGGCTACGTACTCATCTGTTACCTGATTCACAATAAGTTGGGAGTCACAAAAACTACCACCTCATCAGCTTCCATCACTACTGCTAACTTCAACCCTGCAATCAGTGCCTCATAGTTTGTTTTATTGTTTGAGGCCTTGAACCCCAAACGAATAGACTGCTCTAACATTTGCCCATCTGGCGATACTAACACTACTCCTGCCCTTGCTCTTTGACGGATTGAACTTCCATCAATAAACAGGCGGAAGGAGTCGCCGATGTAGATGTCACAGGGCTTTGGTTTCTCTTTTTTCTTCTATTTTGCTACAATAGGGTTCTTGGGCCCCAGTTGGGTTTCTTTTTGCTCCGCTGGGCATCCTAAGCCGTGGCTCACCAGAGTCCGACGCGGGATGGCACCAGGGGTGAACTCGGCCATAAAGTTGGCCAGAACCTGGCCTTTAATTGCTATTCGGGGCCTAAACTCCAAGTCATATTGGCCCAACACTACTGCCCATTTGGCTAGCCTGCCTGTTAGATCTCCTTGTTGCAACAGGGACTTCAAAGGATGCTCAGTCAGTACCACAATCTTGTGGGTTGCAAGTAGTGATTCAGTTTTTTCGAAGCCATCACCAGGACTAGTGTCAATTTCTCTAGGGGTAAGTACCTCGTCTTTGCACTTGCTAGGGTTTTACTCACATAGTACACTACCCTTTGTTCTCCATTCTTTTCTCTGATTACCACTGCACTCACTATGTGCTCTGAAACTGCCAAGTATAGGAGCAATTCTTTTCCAGGTATTGGATTTGACAGAACTAGAGCTGTTGTCAGGTACTTTTTCAAGTCGGCCAAGGTGACTTCACATTCTTCAGCCCACAAAAAATCTGTGGCCTTCTTCAACAAACTTAAAAATAGTTTACACTTATCAGAACTTCGGCTGATAAACCTATTCAAGGCTGTCGCCTTGTCGGTCAAAATCTGGAACTGCTTGGCTGACGTCGGGCTCTTTTAGTCAAGAATGGCCTTGATTTGATCTGGGCTTGCCTCAATGCTCCTTCTGGAAACCAAGTATCCCAGGAACTTACCAGACCCGACTCCAAATGCACATTTCGAAGCATTGAGTCGGAACCGATATGTTCTCAGATATCAAAAACTACCTTCAAGTCGGCCAGGTGATTCCCAAGTTCTTTGGTCTTCACGACCATGTCATCAATGCACACTTCAACTGTTTTACCAATCAGATGTCTAAGCATCTTGGTCACCAATCTTTGGTAGGTTGCTCCTGCATTTTTCAACCTGAAATGCATCACTCTGTAGCAGTATAGCCTTTTTGGGGTGATAAATGCAGTCTTCTCCTCATCAAGAGGATACATTGCTATCTAATGGTATCCCCTGTAAGCATCCAAGAAGCTCATCCTTAT
This sequence comes from Camellia sinensis, assembly GCF_004153795.1. Lineage (NCBI taxonomy): Eukaryota > Viridiplantae > Streptophyta > Magnoliopsida > Ericales > Theaceae > Camellia > Camellia sinensis. The sequence continues at coordinate 2,385,456 of NW_021025943.1, read as the reverse complement.
ATGCCCTAAAGTAGCGTCCACCAGCTGATCGATTCTAGGTAGAAGGAAGCTGTCTTTGGGGCAAGCCTTATTCAGGCTGGTGAAGTCAACACAAACCCTCCACTTGCCGTTCTTCTTTTTCACAACCACTATGTTGGATAGCCAAGTTGGGTATTTCACCTCCTGAATAGCCTTGGCTTCCAACAGTTTGTCCACTTCCTCCTCTACTGCCTCCACATGAATCAACGTCAGCCTCCTTGCCCCCTAAATGACAGGTTTAGCCAACTTATCTACATTGAGCCTATGGCTGGTGACCTCGGGGTCAATGGCAGGCATCTTGTATGGCGTCCAGGCAAACTCTTTTATCTTTGCTTATAAGAAAGTCTCCAACTCCCTCTCCTCCTCCTCGGCTAAGCCTGAGTCGAGAAAGAAGAAGTGCTCTTTTTCATCTTCTTTTACCAGAATCTTCTTCAAGGCTTCCCCACTCTTGTCGGCCGGCTCTTTACGAACGTCATCCAGGACCTCCATGTCCTCGTTTTCAATTTCTACAATATTTGGCTCTCGCACGGTGCTGGTGGATTTCATTGCTTCCATAGAGCAATTTTTTTTCCAGCACCTAATCCCCTCTAACCTCTTTAATTCCATGCTTCATTGAGAACCGCAACAGCTGGTGCAGTGTTGATGGAATAACCCTCATTGTGTGCAACCATGGCCTTCCCAAGATAACATTATAAGGGGAGAATGTGTCAATTACTGTAAACTATGTGCTTACCTTCCTGGTGTTTGCCTGCACATCCAAATTTATTTCTTCTAGGGGCCATGTCGGCGTTCCATTGAACCTAACCATTGGGCTATCTGACTGCTCCAAATCATCTTGGTGAAGGCCAAGCTTCTTGTAACATTTGACATACATAATGTCACAACAGCTACCTTGGTCGATTAGAATGTGCCTTACTTGGCATTCTCCAATCTTGAGGGTCACTACTAGAGCATAGTTGTGTGGATGCTGCACCATGTCTTGGTTCGCCTCAGTAAAGGACACCATTGGTCCCTGGTACTCATTTGTCCTAGGCCTCTTTTGCTGGACCTAACACACATGCTGTAAAAGCCTCACCTTTTGGGTCTCTCCTCTCATATCATTCTCATTAACCTTCGAGTGAATCACATTGATGATCACCTGAGGTTTTGCTTACTGTGGTTGTGGTAGTGGTGGTGCCGCTAGTGCCAGGGGTAGCCTTGCATGCTCTTCCCTCGTTCTGGCCTCATCTACTAAGTCCCTCAAGTGACCCTGTTTGACCAGATCTTTCAAATGTGTCTTCAGGGCTCTGCACCCCTGAGTCAGGTGCCCATCCTCATTGTGGTAAGCGTAGTGCTTCCCAAGGCTCATTCCCACGAACTCACTAGGAATCTTCTCCGGTGCTCTATAATACGACTGGTTTCTGATCCTTTCTAGAACTTTATAAATTAGGATCCAGAACACAATGGTGACTGCATGTGCAGCCCTCAGCCCTGTTTCTTGCCTGTTAAAACCAGTATTACCTTGGTCTCGCTTTGGTGAGCTGTTTTTCTTCTCCTGCTTCGGCGCCTTCATTCCCGGTGTATCCTTTTCTGCTCTGGCATATTTCTCTATTCTTGCCATGAGCTCCTCCATACTCTTTGGTAGAGTTTTTTCCAGTGACTTCCGAAGCGTGCATTTATCTTCTAGG
>NW_021025943.1:2366369-2382235 GCF_004153795.1 Camellia sinensis | reverse complement strand
CAAGACACTTGGACCATCACCTTATCATGGATAATCAAAGGCAATGGAGACAAAGGGGATTGGCCCATTTTCATCACTTCAAGTATGAAATAGACCAATTCTCTTTGTGTTCAACATAACGTCCGGTTGAACATGATGCAATGTAAACATGCAACATGCTTATCTTGGCACATTTTACTTGATTGATTTTGTTTACACATCTTAACATTACTAATCCATTCTTTAATCGATTAAGTCCAAATGTGAAAGTCCTCTGATGATAAGGGGTCAACCAAAAAAGAGGAGTTTAAGGCATGAGAGGGATGGTGCCTTTGACTAGGAAGAACCCTCAAAAGAGGGTTAAAGCCATTTAAGCACCAACCCTACCTCATGTTTAAACACAACCTTGAGGCCAAACCACCCTCAAAGAAAATTGAAGAATGAAGAAATGAGGAAGGTGGCAGATATTCAATGCATGATATGACAAGAGAAACGAGACTCTAACATGTAGACAACGCATGCACAACATGCTAGAAGACTTAAGCATTGAAACTAGTGAAGGACACAACACTAGAACCATGCAACACAATGCTCAAAGGGCTAAACCAGCCCTAAACTGACCTCAAACATGCCAAAACAATGGCCATAAAGAGCTGAAATGATAGCATGAAAGGCAAGAAATGCATGCTCATGCATTGACCCACAAACATGGCATAAGGTACAACTCTCAAGAGCACTTAAAGAGTGAAAAACATGGAAGTGTGACAACACTATATGCTCTGAAATAACATGCCAAATGATGCCAAAACATGCAAATACCTCAAGCCAAGCATGCAAAATGCCTCAAAACTCAAAGCTAGTCAAGGCTATTGCACTATAACTATACAAAACATGAGTCATATGACTAAGGCAGCCAGCCCAAATGGAGTTCTAAAACATGCTTGAAATAAGCTAAGAATGGCTAGACTTAGAGGCCAAAACAATAGCACATGTTAGGCAATTTAGCACAATTACACTACAAGCATACAAAGCAAAGCTCGAGTGATCAAACCGGCTCAAAATAGAGCTTAAACATGTCAAAATAGTAGCTAAAACAAGCTAGAGTTAAGCTAACCTAAGCTAGAATAATAGGCTAACTCATTAGGCATGTTAGACTAGTAAGCACAATTGCACTACAAGTACAAAAAGCCAGCCTCAAGTGCACCAACCAACCCAAAACAGAGCTGAAACATGCCAAAATAGAGCCTAAAACATGCTTGAATTAAGCTAAGTTAAGCTAGAAAATCGAGCTAACATGTGAAGCAACCTAGGCATGGAAGCAAGACACAAGGAGGGGAGGCTAACCCCTCCTATTTTGGACTTCAAAAGTTGATTTTTACCACTGAAATAACTCTGGATTTTAGTGTTTAAAAGGGCCAAAAATTTTGATTTAAAGATGGTAAGAAATGGCACAAAAGGCTTCACAAGCCAAAGAGCAAAAATGAGAGACAACCCCCTAGCTCAAAATAGGCTCAAACCACCATTTTTAGGACTGAAAAACATAGGTTTTTACAATTGAAAACTAGCTCAAAAAGAATGTAAAAAGATGGCAAAGCAAGTGATTAAAATAACGCCTACAAGGTAGGTCTTTTACCTCTTGAAGCACATCACAAACAAGCCCTCTTCTGAGCTTAAACCACCCCTAAGAGCTCAAACTACGCCTCAAAGAACCTCAACTCCAAGGTAAGAATGTTTGGCTAAGGGTCCTTGTGCAAAAGTGTAGAGAAAATCAACTATCAAGCACAAAACAAGAAGAGAGAGAGAGAGAGAGAGAAAATTTTTGCTCCAAATTGTCTAACCCTCCAAAATGGGGGAGAGACCCCCCTATATATAGAAAATCAACTTTAGAGCTTGTATTCATCACTCCATACACGTGTATGGAGATGGGCTTCAATGGACAACAGCTGGCACAACTGGCAAATAAATATCTAAGAAAGAAGAAAAATGGCTGCCGGCCATCAATGTAGCCGACCGGCCACCACTGGTGGCCGACAGGCACAAGTCATGGCCAGCAGGCTATGGGGATGGCCGACAGGCCACCCTCTTCTCCAGAATTGAAGCAACAAGCTCTTGGTCCACAGCCAAGAACAAAACAGACAAGATTAGAGGCTCCAAGGCAAGGGACTCGGCCGATCCTTTCAGGGAGTCAAAACAAACACGAGCAAGCACAATCATTGGGTGCTCAAACGATGACGTCCAAGTCTTGAGGACGGTCAAAAATGGGGTGTCTACACCACAAACATCTCGGCCAGGCCTTCTCAACTCTTTACAGTTCCTTTCGACAACATGTGAAACCAATTCGATGCGATTTTCCCAAAGGATGAGGGAAACACCTTGTACAGCAACGGTTTGTTTCCGATATACAAAGCCATTGAATTCAGATATAAGCTGACGTGAAGTTTCGGATCGGACTTACCATCATAAATTTGGAACTTCGGCATATGGAACCTTTTTGGAGGCTCAAACCTATCCAACTCCATTGAGAATGGTGTTCTCGGCTTGATGGGGGATGTGACCTCAGCATTCTGCCGCTTCCTCTGGAGGTAGTCCCTCAAATCCTCCTTAGTCCGACTAGGAGCTTGGCTGTCAATAGATTTCAGTCATTTGGGTGCGCTACTCCCAGTGTCGTTATGTGTCCTCTTGGACTTCTTCTCATTCACCATGTCAAAACACAGGCCCTTCCCCTGGATGTTCCGGGGTTCTTTGACATATGTTCCCCTGGTACGAGGTGTCCTTTGCGAGTCACCTCTAACCGACTCTCCTCACCCGATCTCCCGCGAAGGTCGATGTGAGTGCTCCTTTTCCGTGCAATGCTGCAGGATTGCTGGGATTGTTTTCTGCCCCCCTTTCTGGGCGTCAGTCTTGGCCCTTGGCATCCTCATGTCCTGCAACGAAAATAGTGGTTGCATGACGTTGTTCTGTATCATGAAGTTCACAACTGATTGTAGATCTGCGAATTTGTTGGCCATTCTCTTCATCTCACCGTCCCTCCTTAGGCATCTATCTTTCCATACCTGGAGGTCGCTTTCGTTGTAATACTCATCTTGACTTGAATTCTTTGCAGCGTCTCCCTCTTTGCCGACGTCCTTATCCCTGGGATTCTGATCCCACGCTCCTTCATTATGGTTTTCTTCTTCGATGTTAGGATCAGCATGTTTACCACTCCGACATGGGACGTCGTCCCTGATCATTTCTTTCTATCCGTCGTTGGCCATCTATTTTCGTTACATTCCCATAGACGGCGCCGAGTTATAGGTGTTGATTTCTGACCACATAACCAAACGGGGAACTCAGCTGGAAAGAAAAGAATCCGGTGGTGGGCACTCTGACGATCAAGTCAGTAATCAAATATCTCTCAAATATAGCAAATTGTGCTTAACTCACAAGAAAGAACTTACTGTTCACAGCATATCACACATACCTCAGATGGACGAGGGTGCCTTGGTTTTATAGCCAGCACTGACCTGATCCCAGTAGGAGCCTCACTTCAGCGGACTCAGGCTCAATGCTCATCCTGGACTCTCAGCTAGATAGTGATAAACTCCCTAAGAGTTTTATCTTTATCCAGACTGAGATCCTCCCCTATTCTAGGACTTTTGCCTCTTATTTGCTCATCTCAGATTTCGGTATCTCCACAAATAACCTCAACTTAGCCGAGATAACCAGCATCATGACTAGGCCATGTGGCACCTCGGTTGACATTTCGGCGTTACCTTGGCCACGTGCTGTCATTCACAAAATATGTCCCCACATAATGTATAAATTTTTACAATTGCATGCAACAAGTTGTCATTTTTTGTAATCATTGTATGGATTCATTGTCAATAGTCTCAAAACATTTTATTTTCTATATATGTGATGAAGACATTGATTGGGATTACTGTTGCAATGCGCAATAGTCATTGTTGCACGACCAATGAAGCCTTTTTCGTGCCTCATTCTGACGATCCGAACCATTCACTTTTAGAAAATATTGAGTGGAATATACCTGCAAAACTTTAAGTTAATCGGACATCATTATCTCTTTCATCAAGACATATTTGTATCTAAAAAATTGAATGGTAAGTTTAATTTTAAGTATAAATCTAAATACAAACATGATTCGATGAAAGGGATACCAATGTTCGATTAATTTGAATTTTTACAGACATGCTCTACTCGTGCCTTCTAAAAATTGAACGGTTCAGATTGTTGAAATGAGACTAAAAAAAGACCCCATTAACCGCGCAACAACATGCGCAGCAACTTTCTCAAGCTCCATTGATCTCCCATTGTTGGAATAAGGCCCGAAAATGGCCCCTAAAACCACGCAACACCATGCACAACATCCTTTCCAAGCTCTATTGATCTCTTATTCTGTTATGCAACTGATTCTTTTGATATTTCATTTTCAAGAAAACTCTTTTTACTGTAACAGTCACAACCGATAAAAGTAATGCTAATTTCACAAGCAAATAATGAGTTCTAACAAAGTTTTTGATTTATAATGAATGGGTTTCCTTATTTATTTATTTTTTAATGGGATCAATTAGTTATTAACAAAATTTTTTGCCATAAAACTTTTTTTTTTTTCAATAGTTCGTGGCACATTGATGGGTGGATGGAGGGGAGGGGGGAATTCTATTTCCACACACCATTTAATCTCTATACATATCATATCTCAGTTCATACGCTTATGAATTTAATTATATGTTATTATTTTCAATTCACACACCGAATGTTCTAACTATAACCCTAACTCATAATATGTACGCAAACCACCCAAATAGATTTTTTCATACACTACACCTTCAAATCCCTAAATCATTCACTATGCACAGTATTTCAAAACTCAAACTTAACAAACAACTAACTCATTTTGGTTACCTAGTTCAATTCTTAATAGAAAATGATAGCTACCTGCCAACCCTATTCTATCTTCTACCTCGTTCAATACCTTAAACGGCAGTATACCATATTTGACATGCAAAAAGATTGGAAAACAAGTATTACAAGGAGGATTCAATAAAATTATACCCATATATCATGATTCTAGAAAATAAACTAGAAAGTGTGATAAACATATGAACATCAAATGAATATCGGCAATCCAATACTTTCCAGCAAAACATGACTCCATTAAAAATCTACATTGAGCTTCACTGCATTCTTGAAGGTAAGGAATGTGTATCTCCATCTTATTTTGTAGTTATTAGAATAAATTTGCAACAATAAGTTATAAATTTATCATTTTCGGTAATAGTTCGATGTTGGTTGGTGATGAGACAAAAATAATCCATTCGATACTGGTTTTCCAAATCAAATAGGTTTATTTAGTTTTGTATTTCCAAAATTTTTGTATTCGTTCGATTTTGTACTTCTGAAAAAATTTCGACAATTGAAAACTGAATTAACTTATATTTTTTGGAAGTTAATTTCCAAAATCATGAAATTATCTCGACAGTTGATTTCAGAACATAATGAAAATTTTCGACATTAGTTTGCCGAATGAGAATCGCGAACCCAAAAAAAAAAATAAAAAAAAAAAATCAAATTTTGCACATAAAACTCACCTTCTCATTGCCACATTAGCTGTAATGGAGGACAATAGAGTGTGGTAATGGAAAAAGTGAGGAACAATGGAGGAACAATATAGGTTTTAATTTTTTTGTTTTTGTAAAAGATATGTACTAAGAATTATTTTTTTCAAAAGAAGCGTATAGAGAAAACTTAACTTTAATAATTAGTGTGTATTGATATTCATTATGGTCATTTTATTTTATGATAAAATTGTAATAAAAATTTATTTCATTAAGGGTGTGTTTGTTTGGACGGACTGGATAATGGGAGATTGTAATCTATCGGACTGTTGGTCCTGGGATACATTATCCCCTGATTATTTGGTTGGACTGGATTTGTATCCTATGTTTGTTTAGTCATGGGATTAGATGTCTGGATTTGACTATTTTTAGTGAATCTAATGTTTTGTTGGACGGACTAGATAATGATAAGTGTTCAAAAGATTATTTTACCCTTGTAATTTATAATTTTTATTTAATATATAATTTTCAATTTGTAATCTATAATTTATAATTTATAATTTAACAACACTAAAAAAAATTAATTATAAGGCCATAATGTTTAATTTATTATTTTCAATTAAATTAAATTTATAATTTATATTTTTTATTTAATAGATTATTTTAAATTAACAACCCTAAAAAAATAATTTTATTTAATATAGAATTTTAATTTTTTAACAACACTAAAAAAATTATAAGGCCATAATTTTGACTATTTTACTATTTTTCAATTGTTTATTAAGTAATATCATCACACATTAGTACCATGGGATACCGATACCATGGAAATAATCTCACCCACCCCCCTAAGATACAATAATCCCTCATATGAGGGACTAATAATCCGAAGGGACTATTAATCCAGAGCAAAAAAATTGAACCAAACAATAGACTATTAGTCCGAATGGACTAATGGTCCAACGGAATGGAATAATCCCTCAAAATAAACACACTCTAATGGCATGTTTGTTTGGAAAGACTGGATAAGGGAGGATTATAATCTATCGGACTGTTAGTCTTGGGATATATTGTCCCCGGACAATTTGGTTGGACTGGATTTGTATCCTATGTTTGTTTAGTTATGAGATTAGATGTCTGAATTGAACTATTTTTCGTGAATCCAATGTTTCGTTGGATGAACTAGATAAGGATAAATGTTCAAAAGACTATTTTACCCTTGTAGTTTATAATTTATATTTTTTTATTTAATATATAATTTTAAATTTGTAATCTATAACTTATAATTTAACAATACTAAAAAAATTTAATTTATAAGGCCATAATTTTTAATTTATTATTTTCAATTAAATTAAATTTCTAATTTCTAATTTCTAATTTATAATTTTTATTTAAAATATAATTTTAAATTAACAATACTAAAAAAATAATTTTATTTAATATATAAATTTAATTTTTTAACAACACTAAAAAAATTAATTTATGAGGCCATAATTTTAAATTTATTATTTATAATTAAATTTAAAATTTAAAATTATTATTTAATATATAATTTTAAATTAACAACACTAAAAAAATAATTTATAAATGTTTAAAAGATTATTTTATCCTTTTTCAATTTTTTACTAAGTAATAGCATGAGAGTAAAATGGACATTTTATAAATTAGTTCCATGGGATACCAATCCCATGGAAATAATTTCACCGCTCCCCTTAGAATTGTTTAATCCCACATATGCGGGACAGACTAATAGTCCGGATGAATTATTCATCCGGAGTAAAAATATTGAACTAAACAACGGACTATTAGTCCGGATGAACTAATAGTCCAATCCTTCAAAACAAACAACACAGTGTGTGCACAAAAATTTAAAAATATGCGAAAATAGAGTTTACCGTGATGGGACCCAATCATTGGCTCTATGGCGTCGTCGATCTCAGGTTTATATATGCCTTCCTCTCTTTTTCATTTTATTTATTTTTTTGGATCGAATATATGCCTTCCTTGATCATGTTATAACAACTTCTTCTGGTTCTAAAACTAGTCCTACATTGCACACTCTGGCAATGGTTTAATTTTGTGCACCAATCATGGTCACTTAGTGTCACAATACATTGTTTGTAATCCCACTACCCAGAAATATACACTACTTCCCCAACCCCATCATGGCGATCTAACTTTTTCAAATGGACCATACACATACTGTCAACGTCTTGGTGCTTTCATGGCTTTTGATCCTTCTAAATCGCCTCACTACCAAGTTTATTGTTTTATTATGATTATCCTAATCATAAAAACTCATACACTGTGTTTGATTGAAAGATTTGATAAGAGATTTAGAAAAGAAAAAAAAAAAAGAAAAAGGTGTAAAATATAAGTATATCTTATTTATATTTTATATATCCTTTTCATTTTCCTTCTCATATCTTCCAATCGAACACGACGTTACGAAATTGAAATCTACAGTTCGGAGACTTGGTTTTTGAAACGAATTCGTGTCGATGGACCGCGGGGTGGTGGTGTTGAACACATCTCATTCGGGTTTTTTGTAATGGTGCAATACTATTGGTTAAGCTATGATACTGATAGTACTCACATTCGGTTTGAGGTTGAGGAAGAGAAATTGATACAAACTCCAATGCTTCCTAACCCTAAAATCCTTTCCCGTGATAAGATTAGGTATTTGGAGAATGTAATGGGCATTTGGTTCGTATTCAAATTTATCAGATTTCTGCTTTGGGATTTAGAATCCTTTAGATGGGCAGGGCTTACAGCAGTTGGATTGTGAACTACCAGGTCAATCTTAGTCCCATTTTATCTTTATTTGCTGATGTAGTAAACACAACCATTACGAGATTCTATAAATTTTACGTGCTCTGTGTCGTGAAGGGAGCAAATGAGAAGGATTTTATGCTGGTGTTAGCTATTCCAGGCAAAGCTATTACTTATGATCTCAACTCCAAGACATTGAAAGAGCTTTGAGATTGTTCGCCAGAGGATCTTGAAAATTGGGAAGCATCTTGGTATAATATGTATCCATTCATTGAAAGCCTATCACATGTTTGATCAATGTCCTACATGCTTCGGCAGATATGTCCCTCAATAAATTCTTCTAAATTTCTATCTGCGTAAAAGTTTTAGTTAGTTTCTTGGTTTGTGGCGCTACTACTATCATCTTTTAATTTATAGATTTTGTTTTAAGCTTGCATTAGAAATAAATTCTGCATTGATCAATTAAGGCCAAAATTTATAGTTCATTCCACAGTTTACTTCCCTTGCCTGCAGTTGTAGAGGCTACAGAGCATTGGCTTGATTATCACTTTTAAAAGTGCTTTACGTTAGAGCCCTGTTTTGACCTCTTTTATACATTAACTCAAGTATCACTTAGATTGTTCTGATTGCCAAAGAGGTTATGTTGAAGTCATTCACTTCATGGTCAGTGGCGGAATTATAGAGGGATTGGTGGGAGCCACGACACTACCCAATTTCTATCTAAATCTCTTATATACAAGTTAGTAATTTTATGATACATATCCCTTCAAAGGTATGTACCGTATCCCTCAATTATGAAAATTTGTGGTTTTAGTTATGAGCCTTGTGCTGGTCAAATTTATAACAAAGTTGGTTATGATATTTTTATTAGGACTTAAATTAGTTTTCGTTATGATACCTGTTTTTTTTTTTGTTAATATCTGGTTATGGATCCAAGTTGCCTTATGTGAGGGTTTGTGGTGTTTTGTTATGAATTGGAAGTGATCTTGGTTATGGATTTTTTGTTATGATTCAAATTGGTTGTGGTCATGAATCTTTGTGGTTACAATTTTAGGCACAAAACATACGCACCTTTGAAAGGTATGTACAGTATCATTGTATTACATTTAATATATATTTCCAGTAGAAGCTAATACAACTGGCATCATTCACATAATTTCTTAAATCTTTCTAGCACGAAAGACTATGATACACACCTCTCAAAAAGTTTGTACCATATACACCTCATAATTAAAGAAGAAAATAGTATAACTTCATATTTTTTGAGTCAAAAAAAAAAAAAAAAAAAATCATGATCGAACATCACATGAGGCTTAACCAAAGATCTCATTAGTCATAACTAAAATAATGTCACAACTAAAGAAGAAAATTGGTCATATTAAAGAAGAAAATGGCATAACTAAGGGCGTGTAGGGTGGCATTCTCCAATGCAATTATTATCAGCATTATTGTCTCTGCTATCAAAATTTTATGATTCGCGATTCAATTTACAATTTTTGTAAAATCGATACGAATCTATATTGAATCTATTTTAGAAGTGAATCTATGGTGAATCGTACAATTCACTAAATGATTCACTTTTTACTGTTTATGCAATTCTTAAAATTATCATGTCCTACATATGTTAATTATTTTTTTTCTCCATCTTTTTAGTGAAAATGAGATAATATAACTTCTAATAATGTTTAGTACTAAAATAACCAGTATATTGATTTATTATCATTTTTGTAATCAGAGAGTTTTTACTAGAATCCAATCAAATTCAATTAGACCTAACATCTTTTTAACATTTTCTTCTCATTTTTATCTATAAATAAAATAAATTATAATATATCTTATAAAGATGTTTAAAGTTAAACTAACTTGCACAATGAATGATCTATTATTATTTTATTGAAATAAATGTAGTTCATTATTACATAGTGAGATCAATTAAACCTAATTGATGTAGTACAAGATTTTAAGAATTTTGACATTTTTAGATTTAATTTTTTTTGATATATTAGTTGATTAGGGACAAAGGTCTATCTGAAGCTACATAGTTCCTAACTACAAAGAAAAAAAGAAAAGTAAAGTAAAAATCAACCCATCGTCGCTCTCTTCCTTCTCGGCTACAGAGGAGGTGCATCACTATCATCGCTAGAACTGCTATACTAGATGTCGGCCCCATCACCCTCATCCTCAGGGGTTGTGTACTTCTCAAAAAAATCCTCAGAGGGCGAGTGATGTCTCACTCTGCCTCTCCCCCCATCAGCCCATCCTCTACCTCTCATAGGGCCTCGTCTCCCTCTCCTCCCAGCTGGAGGTGGTCCTGCAGGTGCAGCTGGTGTCGGCTCAAGCTAAAAAGAGTACAGATGTCAAGATAGATTCAACATATTTATGGGCAAGTTTGTAACAACTGTGGGCAGAGTGTACCTAAATCCCATGAGTGGCCAGAGCAGTCTGTCTCCTCCACACCATCAGAACAATCGATCAACCGTCCGAAGAAGTTCATCAACATACCCTACAGGCATCTGCAAAAGAGAAAGGACTTGAGATTGTAGGAAGAAATAATAAAGCACAGTGGGCAGAACTAATAAAGTAAAATGGACATAAATATAGAGAAGTGTGTACCTACTCGACGTCAGAGACGACCACCAGCCTGCAGTCCCTCTCCTCAATATGCTCATGGGGAATCTTCTCAATCACCCCATTTGGTCGCATGTATATGACCTCTGTCGGTATCATAAAAAGCCTGGGAATAGGAGCGACAACAGGAACATCTCCAGCAGTAACGGCAGTAGCCGCGGGAAGTGCATGGACCACACCCTTGGTAAGAGGGGCCATCACCTGAGTCTATAAGAAGGCAATAAAGTTGTCGGGCTTGTGGTACCGATCACCCCTCTCCCAATATAAGGAAGTCAATCTGGGGCCCGTCGTGGAGATCATCAATGACCCGCATGTCTAGAGGAGGAGGATGTGGAATGTCAGGTTCAGCTATGCCTCACGTCTGACGAATGAACCTCTCTCCTAAGTAATAGGCTCTACTAAAAGGGCCCTCGAACAAAATCTGCATAGTGGAGGTGTGCTATGTAGCAACATGGGTCGTCCTCGCTGACTGAGGAATGCCTGCCCAGGGGTGCCAGTCAATCTGCGAGTGGAAGATGCAAGTCAAGTATCAGATATCAGGGGTTGAATAGTATGGAAACAGTAAGAAATAAAGACTAGTGTCAGGTTTTGTTACCCTATCTGCGGTGACAGTGTCGAAGAAGTGACGAAAGTAAGGGAAGTCTCGATCTATGCGCCGACGCCACTCGAATCGGGAGTTGTAATACTGGGAGCGAGGTACTGACAACTCAATCGGCCTCACTAGGATTGGGGCAAGGGAAGTGAAATATGTGTAGACCCACAACTACAAAAGGAAAACAAGTTGATGAACAATAGGAACTAACGAAGCTGATATAAATAGGAAATGCAAAGCGAAACATAAAAGGAAGTGTGAGATGTACCTCCCAAACTCTCCAGTAACCACCAAGTGAATCCGTCTTTCGGCAGGATATAGAGCTCATGTAACAGTACAAGGTGACCAGGCTCGCGCCACCCCAGTCGTACTCCACCACCTGTGGTAAATGCACTAGCGTGCCCACGAGATATAGCGCCACGATATTTTCCCTATTCGCAAACAGAGTAGTACCGATGAGATACATAAGAAATCCGTGGGTGTATTGAGCAACCTCTTCTGGAGTAGTTGGTTGAATGTAGAGAAGTGGTCCAAGAACCAGCTGTATCGCACCATCCCGTGACCGGCAACGTCTGGGATCGCCCCAAGAAGCTGAAGCTTTGCAGCTCTCTAAGGCGCCATGTTAGTATCGAATGAGATCAGGTCGCCAACCCTGACCCCCAAGCCGATGAGCATCGAGAAGTCATACGGGGTCAGAGTCAACTCCTCGATCAATAAGAAGTAAAATGAGTCAGTGGCGTCCCACCACCTCTCCACCAGGGCCCCATATAACAACGGCTCAGCCCTCATCTGCATAAGCCCTAAGCAGAAGGTCCCGAAGCCAACGACATCAACTAATGTGCGAACCTCTGCGGACAGCCTCTCATACCAATGCTTGGGACCAGAGATTGACCAAAGCCACCAATCCTCTTGGCTATCACCTGTAGTGTGGAAGTGTTGTCAATATTTGCTTTTTATTAAAATGGAAGATTTACTTATAGGATTCAAATATGTTCAAAACCAACAAAAAATTACTTATCATGGAGGCATCAGCGGATAAGAGCTCTGCGGCCTGTTCACGCAATAGAACTTCCTTATCAGTCCCTGAGGTGAAGCCCTCAAATCTCAGAATACCACCAGGGGTTAGGGCGTGTATGCGTGGCTGGTAGGTGGCCACCTTAAAAGGCCTATCGGCAAGGGAAAATGACTCCGGCTCAAGGATAGGAGGGAGAACGTCCTTAGACCCTATGTCCTCACCAAAGATGACACCAATATCCACAACAGGGTTAGGGATAGGAGCCTCGTTACTGGCCATAGAGGGAAAGTGAAGAAAAGTGAGCAAGTGAGTGAGTTTAAGTGAAAAACCCTAAAATTCCAAACCCTAGGAGAGAGAAAATAAAGAGTAAGTGGAAAGTCAAAGAGCGAGAATGAAAAGCGCATGTAAATATGTAAGAATCCAAGAAAAATCAAGAAAAACCCCAAAACTCAACCAAATCAAGTTTTAATCGGTTCAAAGTGTAGAGGAGGGAAAGTGTTTCAAGAAGAAAAATCGTGAGGGTTGGTGGTTTTTGAGAAAATTGGGAAAATCTAGAGAGGAGCCCTAGAGAGAGAGGAGAAAGGATTTCGACTTTGGGTATGTGCAGAATAGGGGCTGGTGTGTGTTTAAAGTGTTAACGGGATGTGCTTTTACTGAATTACCCCATGTCGTCGTTGCGACCGGCCGGGCCAATTCGGGCCCGACCGTGCTTCGTTTGGGCTCGACCAGCTTCTAATGCAACTCAAGTTTTTTTTCTTTGTTTATTTCCGTATTGGGCCTCGATGTGAATTTGGGAAGGTAAAAAATGGTGAAAAAAAAAGGAAACAGAAAGAGAAACAACAACAATGAAAAAAAGGGGGAAAAAACAAACAACAACAAAGAAAAGAAGGGAAAAACAGTGGGAAGAAAATAGAAAGAAAGCAACAACAAGAAAAATAGAAAGTAGAAAAAAAAAATAGAAGAGGAAAAGAGAGGTGGAAAAAAATAGTGAAAGGGAAAAAGAAGTAAAAATAGAGAGAGGAGAGAAAATGAGGGAGTTTTGTTCTTGTTTTATTTTGTTGCTTGTTCTGTTAATTATTCATTTGTTGTTTTATTCATTGCTTTGTTTCATAATTTGTTCCATTACTTCATTATTGGTTCTGTAATTTGTAATTTGTTTTGTTATTTGGTGTATATTGCATTCAAATTACAGCCCAAATTTGCTTTCACGTTACTAATTCGGGTATCACTTCGACTGTTTTGATTTTACATATCTTTGTTTGGTTTGTTAAATTCACATTCAAACTCTTTGTAAATTACAGTTTCAACTTTGCACCTTGAATTGGGTTATCTTAGCGAGCTTTATTCTCCGAGGCCTTCCAATCTCGGTTTATCGAGATTTGAAATTTCTTTCCTCCTTTCGCGTGAGATGTGTTAGGATCTCGTGTTCCTCTAGTTAAAAACATCAAGTGCGCCTGTTGTTCACACTATCTTTCCTCCTTTCACGTGAGATGCACTAGGAGTTGATTCAATTGGTTAAAAACATCAAGTGTGCCTAGTGTTTACACCAACTTTCCTCCTTTCGCATGAGACACGTTAGGATCTCGATTTCCTCGGTTAAAAACATCAGGTGCGCTTGGTGTTCACACCATCTTTCCTCCTTTTGCGTGAGACGAGCACAGAGATGATTCCCTCAATTAAAAACATCAGGTGCGCATGTTGTTCACACCACCCTCCACCCTCCACCCTCTCTGCGTGAGACGTAGAGTGGAATGGGCTTTTTCTCCTCTCTGCGTGAGATGTAGTTTGGCCTACATTTTCTTTCATCCTTTCTACGTGAGACGCAGTTTGGTTTGTATCTTTCATCCTCCTCTCACGTGAGACGCATTTGGAATTGTTGTTTGCTTACTCTTTCTTTGTGAAACGTGGTTAGAATTATTTTGGTTTAAGTCTGCGACTTGTTTCATTCTTATGCCTTCATCTTGTCATAATTATTGTCTCATCTCATTGTTTTGCATGCTCATGAGTTTTTAAAGGTAACCAGCTCCACGCAGCGTGTAAGTCTAGTTTTCAAAATGCATTGCATTTTATGTCATTGTGTATTTTTCCCCTGAACTATGCATGTTTGATTGCTTACAAAGGGATACGTAGGCAACCCTAGGGTTCAACCAATTGTATTCTCATTTATTTCCTTGCCCAAGTCTTACAGCCTCGTCAAATGGGCTTTGACATTCACTCGCGTCGTTTCATGACTTTGAGCTCTGTCAAAGAGGGGCAACTGTAGATACCCCATTTTTGACTACCTGCAAGATTTGGGCGCTTTGTCCTAAGCACTCGATGATAAAAGTTACGTTGTCAATGGTTCGAATTCCCAATGAAGAAATCTGGTTTTTAGCTCTAAAAACATCTTAACCTTCCATACCCAGGTTGTTTCTATTCCTATATACCACAAAAATCCATTTTTCAGCACCATGCCAATATACACTAAGCCTGAACCAGAGGAACAGGGGAGCCCCATTAGGGCCCAGTCGTGGCCATTTGGAGACGGCTATGCCTTTTGGGCAAGGAACACTGTTCTGAGCAGGAATTCGCCAGATGTCCATTTTTGAAGATATTTATGACCTATTTGGCTCAAATTCTATAAATATGAGCTGATGACTCAGTGTTGGGGGTTAGAAAAATTTCCAAGAGTGTAAAAAATCTTTGAGAGCTCCTTCTTCCTTAGCAAGCTATCTTTGAGATATTATATCATCCTTGAAACATATCTATACATCATATAGACTCTTAGAACTGAACCTTGGAGCCTTGGTTGAGCCTTGAGAAGCATAATTCAACCTTGAGAGTGTGATAGGATCAAGTTTGGTTTATAACCAAAGCTTTCTTTCTTCAAGAGGTATAAGCTTGTCACCTTTTTCATTGCTTTCATTTCAATCTCTCTCTTTCTATTTCTTGTGTTTTTGTGCTTTTTTGGATGCATTTCAAGTGTTGAAACTTGGGGTTGAATAGCTACCAAAGGTAGAGAGGCTTAACACCCTTTCTTGTACTTTACTTCATAGCTCATTCCCTTTGTTTTACCACTATTTTTCTTGGCTTACAAACCGATTTTCAGAGTTTAAAAAGGATGAAAAACATGGTTTAGAAGTCTCAAAATTGGAGGGGTTAGCTACCTCTCCTGCACTTGTTTACTAGTTTTGTATCTTCTTGTCCTTACTCATCTTTTTGTGCCTTTTAAATATACTTTTAGCCACTGTCTTTTTTTTTTTTTTTTTTTTTTTTTTTTTTTTTTTGGGGTTTTTTGGAATTTTTAAAAGGTTTTTTTACAAAATTTTTTTTTTTTTTATAA
>NW_021025943.1:2351961-2366308 GCF_004153795.1 Camellia sinensis | reverse complement strand
CTATGTATTAACCAAACTAATTAAATATAAAAAATTCTAATCATATACCAACCCTTATTAAGTTCACTAATTACACAATCAAACTTTAAATTAGGCTCATACACATTAAATTACAATTATTCAGTCATGTTTAAAATTACTGAATCAGAGACTCATAAATATGCACATTTTGCAATTTCAACTCCATTTTCAAGCAAATTAAAGCCCAAATAATTAATCTTCACATTTATTTCCATAATCTTAAGCTTAACTCAATTTTAATTGAATTTAATTAATTCTCAATTAAGGCTTAATTTGACTACATCTAATTTTATGAACCTAAATTAGATGCTTAATTGAATTCTTATAAGGCTCTAAATATCAAATTAAACCCATTTCCCAAAATCTATGGAGTTTTCTCTTTAAATCTCATAAACCATGCAAGATATCAAGCATATGAACATGACTTTTATGAATTGATGCCATGCATGTAGACTTCCTACTCAATTTCACCTATTCTCAAGTTAACATAAACATGTAATTTCATAACTCTATATTTTCATGATCTTAACTTCAAAACTCATGAACATGTAAGGATTCCACAACAATTAGATACATGCATGTCATGTTCTTAAACTAATTCCTACACCTTCTTGCTTATCTTGTTCATACATATATTTTGCTTCAATTTACTCAATAAAGCTGCCAATTAAACTTGAATTCTTCTTAATTGAACTTGGATTCCATGGGTTTATGAGTATAACGAGTCAAATTCATGAAATTAGAAGAGAATTCCTACCTTAAGTTGATGAATTTGTGTAGGCCAAAGCTTTTCTCCTTCCATGTTCTTCCTCTTGTTCT
This sequence comes from Camellia sinensis, assembly GCF_004153795.1. NCBI lineage: Eukaryota > Viridiplantae > Streptophyta > Magnoliopsida > Ericales > Theaceae > Camellia > Camellia sinensis. The sequence goes on along the minus strand of NW_021025943.1, from coordinate 2,365,468 downwards.
TCTTTTCTTTCTTTCTTGAGCTCTCTCTCTCCCTCTCTCAATAACTCTCCAGCATAATGCACTCACTCTCAGTCTCTTGGTCTCTCTTTTCTTGCTATATTGATGAATAGGCTTATATTTAGCCACCAATCTACTAGTATACTTAAGTTAGATTAGATTTAGGCTAATTCATCATATTTAATTAAATTATGCCAATCACAAACTTAATTAAATCAAATTACCGTAAATTAAATTATACTATTGTGTATTAAGCTCCACTTCCTATTCAATTATTTAATTCCAACCTATTAAAATTAGCGAATCAGACGGAATCAATTTTTAATTAAACTTCCCAGATGATTCTAAAAATTCCAATTAACATATCCATGTACTCAATTTCGATTTCTGAACCCAGTAAAGTCATCAATTTCAATTCCAAAGTTGTATTCTCAACAAATAATTTCCCAATTTAGACAAATATACACAAATTAAATCATATAATCCGCAATTAACACATGGATAATTCAAATAATTACAATTTGTATTTTGGGGTGTTACAGTGCCATAAGCCATGACAAAAGGAGACTCGCCAGTTGATCTTCTCGGCGTAGTCCAATATGCCCAAAGCACATTAGGCAACTCCTCCAACCACTTCCCTTTTGTTGCTTCCAGCCTCTTCTTGATCCCTTCCAAGATAGTCTTATTAGATGCTTCTGCCTGACCATTGCTTTGAGAGAAACTTGGAGTGGAGTAGTAGTTCTTCATTTTGTACTTTGCACAAAAGTTTTTGATTAGCTTACTATCAAACTGTGTACCATTATCTGCTACTATTGCCCTTAGGATCCCAAACCTGGTGATGATGTTCTTCCATATGAAGTTCTTTACATCAATATCTTGAATCTTCGCAAGGGGTTCAACCTCTACCCACTTCGAGAAGTAGTCAGTTGCTACCAGCAGAAACTTCATTTGCCCAGTTGCTTGGGACAGTTGTCCAACAAGATCCATGCCCCACTTGGAAAATGGCTAAGGGTTGAATACAGGGTTCAAATCTGTCACTAGTTGATATATTGAAGGTGCAAACCTTTGACACTTCTCGCATTTTCTAACATAGGTTTTAGCATCCTTCTGCATGTAAGGCTTGAGTGATGGCCCTATGAGCAAGTGATATGCCCCCAGCATGGCTTCCATATACTCTTTCATGTATTTCATACAAGAAGTCTTCAACCTAGGAGGGATGCACACATCTCAAAAGGGACCCAGTAAAGGACCTTCTGTAGAGATGGCCTTCTGCTGTTATGCTAAACCTGGCCGACCTCAATCTCGTCTTGTGCGTCTCTTTTCAATCATCTGGCAGCTTGCCATTCCTGAGGAACATCGCTATTGCATCCCTCCAGTTTGGACCAATCTCCACACACATTGCTTCGTACTTTGTGATCAGTGGTTCTACACTTGGGCCTGACAAATAATCGACCATTATTGTCATTGCCTCCCTTGATTTCATTGCACTAGCTAGGTTATCCAAGGCATCAGCATGACTGTTATCATATCGGCTAACCTACTGTTGCTGGAAATCCTAGAACAATGGTAGCAGTCTAACAATTTTTTTGACATAGGTTATCATTCTTTCATCTCAGGCTGCATATTCGCCTGTTGCCTGATTCACAATAAGTTGGGAGTCATAGAAGACTACCACCTTATCGACTTTCATTGCTGCTACTAACTTCAACCCTGCAATCAGCGCCACATACTCTGTTTTATTGTTTGAGGTCTTGAACCCCAAACGAATAGACTGCTCTAATATTCGCCCATCTGGCGATACTAACACTACTCCTGCCCATGCTCCTTGACGGTTTGAACTTCCATCAACAAACAGGCGGAATGAGTTGCTGATGTAGATGTCACAGGGCTTTGGTTTCTCTTTTTTCTTCTGTTTTGCTACAATAGGGTTCTTGGGCCCCAGTTGGGTTTCTTCTTGCTCCCCTGGGCATCCCAAGCCGTGGCTTACCAGAGTCTGACGCGGGATGGCACTAGGGGTGAACTCGGCCACAAAGTCGGCCAGAACCTGGCCCTTAATTGTTGTTCGGGGCCTAAACTCCAAGTCATATTGGCCCAACACTACTGCCCATTTGGCTAGCCTGCCTATTAGATCTCCTTACTGCAACAGGGAGTTCAAAGGATGCTTAATTAGTACCACAATCTTGTGGACTGGAAGTAGTGATTCAGTTTTTTTGAAGCCACCACCAGGACTAGTGTCAATTTCTCCAGGGGTAAGTACCTGGTCTCTGCACTTGCGGGTTTTACTCACATAGTACACTACCCTTTGTTCTCCATTCTCTTCTTTGATTACCATTGCACTCACCGCGTGCTCTAAAACTGCCAAGTATAGGAGTAATTTTTTTCCAGGTATTGGATTTGATAGAACTAGAGTTGTTGTCAGGTACTTTTTCAAGTCGGCCAAGGTGACTTCACATTCTTCAGCCCACAAAAAATCTGTGGCCTTCTTCAACAAACTTAAAAATAGTTTACACTTATCAGAACTTCGGCTGATAAACCTATTCAAGGCTGCCGCCTTGCCGGTCAATATCTGGAACTACTTGGCTGATGTCGGGCTCTTTAAGTCAAGAATGACCTTGATTTGATCTGGGCTTGCCTCAATGCCTCTTCTGGAAACCAAGTATCCCAGGAACTTACCAGACCTGACTCCAAATGCACATTTCGAAGCATTGAGTCGGAGCCGATATGTTCTCAGATATCAAAAACTACCTTCAAGTCGATTAGGTGATTCCCAGGTTCTTTGGTCTTCATGACCATGTCATCAATGCACACTTCAACTGTTTTGCCAATCAGATGTCTGAGCATCTTGGTCACCAATCTTCGGTAGGTTGCTCTTGCATTTTTCAACTTGAAATGCATCATTCTGTAGCAGTACAGCCTTTTTGGGGTGATAAATGCAATCTTCTTCTCATCAAGGGGATACATTGCTATCTGATGATATCTCCTATAAGCATCCAGGAAGCTCATCCTCATATGCCCTGAAGTAGTATCCACCAGCTGATCGATTTTAGGCAAAGGGAAGCTGTCTTTGGGGCAAGCCTTATTCAGGCTGGTGAAGTCAACACAAACCCTCCACTTGCCGTTCTTATTTTTCACAACCACTATGTTGGATAGCCAAGTTGGGTATTTCACCTCCCGAATAGCCTTGGCTTCCAACAGTTTGTCCACTTCCTCCTCTACTGCCTCCACATGAATCAACGTCAGCCTCCTTGCCCCCTAAATGACAGGTTTAGCCAACTTATCTACATTGAGCCTATGGCTGGTGACCTCGGGGTCAATGGCAGGCATCTCATATGGCGTCCAGGCAAACTCTTTTATCTTTGCTTATAAGAAAGTCTCCAACTCCCTCTCCTCCTCCTCGGCTAAGCCTGAGCTGAGAAAGAAGAAGTGCTCTTCTTCATCTTCTTTTACTAGAATCTTCTTCAAGGCTTCCTCACTCTTGTCGGCCGGCTCTTTACTATATATAACTACTAATAATAGTATTAATTTCACATAATATTTTTCATATATAAAAACTATCGCACCAGAAATTAATTAAAGTAATAGTATACCACTATAGTAGAAGGAATGGGTGATCAATAAGGTGTGATTTGGGACACAACTGAACAGGGTTCACCAAAGACCATGAAAGTGCTTCATCATTACAAATTTACAATGTGATTTCTGTCCGGTTTAACCTGAGATAGCAACAAGTGCCCACAAGTTAAGCAACTACAGATCACACTAAATGAAATTTTTTCAACAATAAGAATTTGGAAAAAGTAAGGCCCATGGGATCGTGATATAAGAATAAAACAACAAAGCAGCCCAAGTAACAATCTAAAAAATAAGTTTTGCAAAAATACAAGTTCTATACTTATGTTCCAATGACAACTATCAAAACCACATGAAATCTAATGACTAAATTTCTAAGGTGATCTAAAAAGGGAGAGGGATGTGATTTCCCTGGAATTGTTTCACCTCATCTTTAATCCATGGCAAAAGTGATAGTGAACTGCTGAGTCCTGGAGTTAGGTTAAGAATCAGGATGCACAAGGCTCCTGAGTCATTCTTTAGAGAAAGAAGGCATGTGATAGAAAAGAGAAGGATCACACTTTTGTAAGATTATAGTGAACCTTGCATAATTTTTCATTTTTTGTTGTAAATCATTATCCGTTCCACTATATTTCTATATATCTTTAGAATGAGTGGTATTGTTGTAACAGGTTGCCACAACTGAGAGAAGCTAACATATCATCATCACCTCCACCAATTCACCCCATGTTTTTGCTTTTAAATAGGTAAATAGTTCAAGACATATGTACTTAAATAGCATTTAAAACCTTTTTTTTTTTTTTGATAAATAAATAGCATTTAAAACATTTGAATTTTAAAATTTCAACAATTTATAATTTTTATTGTCAGAATATTCAAAATATATTAGCAAACCAAAAATCCAATAAATATCAAATTTGATTTAGATAAAAAATTCTTCATATTGTAGGATCATTTTGAATTTTATTTTTAAATGAAAATATCTGCAAAGGATGTCAACTAAAGCTGCATAACCATTTAAAAACAAGGAGAAATCCATCTCATCGATTGAATTTAAAATAGATCATCTAATTGTACTCATGTAGAGAAAACACGGTGTAGACTTGACTTTCTTCGTGTCTCTTTTTGGAGAGTTCGAATTGGTCCTACAGTTCGGACTCCTGTCACGATTCTGAATCTAATCTCACAAAGTGTAATATGAAATCGATAAACACCAAAGATTTCAATCCGGCAAATCATTTTGGAAAATCGATTTTGAATTAAATAGGGCCAAAATTGGACTGCTTTGTTAGATTACAGAGTCGCCACTTAAATATTTAATTTTTGAGAAATTTAGGAAACCCTGACTCGTGCCAAAGGCTACGCGTCCGTCATCACCAAAGTTGTCTCAGCTCGGGAACTTGGGCACGAGAGAGGAAGGTCTTGAAATAAGCACCCCTACTCGCCCGATCAAAGATCGGCCTCTACTAATTATGATATGTTGTTTTATAAACCTTATGTGTTCTTATCCGGTTATTAGCTAACTTTACTATGTGACGCACATAAACAAGTATAGACTAAATCGCAAGGCTTGGAACGAATTCAACTCATGTTTGCTATCGAAAATGGTTTGAATTTGCCACCATCAAGTGGGCTAAAATGTGGATTTGCCACCTCAGGTGGGCTTAAAACATGATTTGCCACTTCTCAAAGTGGGCTTAAAACTCATTGTTGAATTGTTCCAATTCAAGTAACCAAGCCTTCATTCCCAAGCATTCATGCAGTTAAGCAAGTAAGCACATAGTTTCATGGCAAGCATGCGAAACATGGCAATATGGCAATCACACTCATGCAAGTATGCTAAAGCATAAAACTCACCGAGTATTGGAAGCCAAAACAAAAACTAGTTAGAAAGATGCATGATCCTAACTATACAAGATGTCTAATGCAACACATGCAATAATGCAATAGGCTCGGCTACCTAATCATAGTATTTACAACACTTTGATAGCATGCTTTGAAACACGTATTCAAGGAAGTGTATTGAATTGACAATGCAGTTTGAATGATGCGCCGAGCCTCGGTGCATGTAAGACAAATGAATGATGCAAACATGCAAGCATAAGGTATGCTAATCGAAACATGATCCCTAATTTGACCATCAAAAATGAATAAATAAAAGGGAGAAAGATGTGGGGTTGGAAGGCACGCACACATACACGCACACTTATTACAACATTACGCCCTCGCGAAGGAGGGTCCGAATAAATAAGCTAAGCTAGACTAAGCTAAGCTAATTATTACAAAACGAACTAATTAACTATTCTAGCTAATTAATTATTATAACACAACTGAACAACTAGCTATGCTAAGTTAAGCTAATTAAAATATTACAAAACGAATTGAATGATTAGCTACGCTAACTAACTAGTAAAGCAATTTAAATGGCCTCGAGGGACGAGGTATGCATGCATGCTCGGTTGCTTCCTCCAGAAAATGCTCTTGCCTTGCCATCGGATGCCTCTGTTTGCGCTTATTTGATCTTGGAAAATTGCACCAACTTCCAGATTGTCATTGCTCCAACACAGGAACACACTTGCACAAAAATTCACTGGTGGCCGGTCGGCTACTGCAAGTGGCCGGTCGGTCACCCCCATTTTTCTGGACTTCTGCTTTTGTTGCAATAGAGAGCAACAGAGGCAAAACAAAGCATTTTCAAGGAATGTGTGTACTGCTACACTCTTTATCATTTCTCAAGCTCAAAGGACTGTAGCTCTTGGCTCTCAAGCCAGCAACCAAGCAGTTTCAATGCATGATGGCCAAAGAACCAAACTTGTACTAGGTTAATGAATGCACAAATAAGACTCGAAGAACCACTACCCTGTCATACATGATCAAGGGGGTTGGTGACTAAGAAAAGTGGCACGTTTTATCACTTTGAGTATGAAACGTCCCATTTTTCTTGTGTTTGGATTAGCGTCCGATCCAAACACATGCAATGCAATACAACGTGCTTATCTTGCTCAAGTTTTACTTGTCATGTTTTGTTTACACATTTTACATTGCCGATTACTCCTTTAACCGATTAAGTCCAAAATGAGAGTCCTCTAATTGGAAAGAGGGCTTAAGCTATAAGTACCTTGAGCATGAAAGAGGCCTCATGCTGTTGGTTAGTAGAAACCCTCAAGAGAGGATTAAAACCATTAGGCATGAGAGCCTCAATTTCGCACTCAAGCCAACAAGGAGCTCAAGACTACTTTCAAAATAAAGTAAAAAGTGAAGAATAGAGGGAGGTGCAGATATTTCAGTGTTGAAATGACATGCAAAAAGACACTAAATCATGCAAGAGATGCTAAGAGCCTAAAACATTAAGCTAGTGAAGATCACAACACTATAAGCATGCAACGCAAAGCTCGACTGACCAAACCAACTCTGGACAGAGTTAAAACATGCCAAATCAGTGGCTAAAACATGCTGAGATTGAGACACAAAAGGTTAGAAAAACATGCTCACATGTTAGCTTGCAAACAAGACTCAAAACACAACTCTCAAAAGCAATGAAAGAGTGAAACAAATGAGAACATGACAGAGCTATGTATGCTGGAATTACATGTAAAATGACACTATAACATGCAACCAACTCAAACAACTCATGTTTAAAGGCCTAAAACAATGAACTAGTGAAAGAATTTACACTACAACTATGCAATACAAAGCTCAAAAGCAACAATCAGTCCAAAACAAATGCAAAACAGCCCAAAATATAACCTCAAGTGCACCAACCAACCCAAAACAGAGCTGAAACATGCCAAAATAGAGCCTAAAACATGCTTGAATTAAGCTAAGTTAAGCTAGAAAATTGAGCTAACATGTGAAGCAACCTAGGCATGGAAGCAAGACACAAGGAGGGGAGGCTAACCCCTCCTATTTTGGACTTCAAAAGTTGATTTTTACCAATGAAATGACTCTGGATTTTGGTGTTTAAAAGGGCCAAAAAGTTTGATTTAAAGATGGTAAGAAATGACACAAAAGGCTTCACAAGCCAAAGAGCAAAAAGGGGAGACAACCCCCTAGCTCAAAATAGGCTTAAACCACCACTTTTAGGACTGAAAAACATAGGCTTTTATAGTTGAAAACCTGCTCAAAAACAATGTAAAAAGATGGCAGCTCAAACTAAGCCTCAAAGAACCTCAGCTCCACGGTAAGAATGTTTGGCTAAGGATCCTTGTGCAAAAGTGTAGAGAAAATCAACTATCAAGCACAAAACAAGAAGAGAGAGAGAGAGAATTCTAGAGAGAGAAAATTTTTGCTCCAAATTGTCTAACCCTCCAAAATGGGGAAGAGACCCCCCTATATATAGAAAATCAAGTTTAGAGCTTGTATTCATCCCTCCATACACGTGTATGGAGATGGGCTTCAGTGGACAACAACTGGCATAACTGGCAAATAAATATCTAAAAAAGGAGAAAAATGGCCGCCGCCCATCAATGTAGCCAACCGGCCATTAACATAGCCGACCGGCCACCACTGGTGGCCGACAGGCACAAGTCATGGCCAACAGGCTATGGGGATGGCTGACAGGCCACCCTCTCCTCTAGAATTGAAGCAACAAGCTCTTGATCCACAACCAAGAACAAAACAGACAAGATTAGAGGCTCCAAGGCAAGGCGCTCGACCGATCCCTTCAGGGACTCAAACACAAGCAAGCACAATCATCGGGTGCTCAAACAATGACGTCCAAGTCTTGAGAATGGTCAAAAATGGGGTGTCTACACCACAAACATCTCGGCCAGGCTTTCTCAACTCTTCACAGTTCCTTTCAGCAACATGTGAAACCAATCCGATGTGATTTTCCCAAAGGATAAGGGGAACACCTTGCACAGCAACGGTTCATTTCCGGTATACAAAGCCATTGAATTCAGATATAAGCTGACATGAAAGTTCGGATCGGACTTACCATCATAAATTTGGAACCTCGGCATATGGAACCTTTTTAGGGGCTCAAACCTATCCAACTCCACTGAGAACAGCGTTCTCGGCTTGACGGGAGATGTGACCTCGGCGTTGAGTTCTGCCGCTTCCTCTGGAAGTAGTTCCTCAAATCCTCCTTAGTCCGACTAGGAGCTTGGCTGTCAACAGATTTCAGTCATTTAGGTGTGTTACTCCCAGTGTCGTTATGTGTCCTCTTGGACTTCTTCTCATTCACCATGTCAAAACACAGGTCCTTCCCCTGGATGTTCTGGAGTTTTTTGACATATGTTCCCCTGGTATGAGGTGTCCTCTGCGAGTCACCTCTAACCGACTCTCCTCACCCGATTTCCTGCGAAGGCCGATGTGAGTGCTCCTTTTCCTTGCCATGCTGCGGGATTACTGGGATTGTTTTCTGTCCCCCTTTCTGGGCGTCAGTCTTGGCTCTTGGCATCTGCATGTCTTGCAATGGAAACAGTGGTTGCATGACGTTGTTCTGCATCATGAAGTTCACAACCGATTGTAGATCTGCCAATTTGTTGGCCATTTCCTTCATCTCACCGTCCCTCCTCAGGCATCTATATTTCCATACCTGGAGGTCGCTTTCGTTATAGTACTCATTTCGACCTGAATTCTTCCCAACGTCTCCCTCTTTGCCGACGTCCTTACCCCCGGGATTCTGATGCCATGCTCCTTCATTATGGTTTTCTTCTTCGATGTTAGGATTAGCATGTTTACCACTCCGACATGGGGCGTCGTCCCCGATCATTTCTTTATGTCCGTCGTTGGCCATATATTTTTGTTACATTCCCACAGACGGCGCCAAGTTGTAGGTGTTGATTTCTGACCACACAACCAAACGGGGAACTCAGCTGGAGAGCACCGGTAGAATAGATTAAGCCCAAACAAACCTGCCATAGAAAGATAAGAATCCGGCGGTGGTTCGTCCACCTGGGGGCAGTCCGACGATCAAGTCAATAATCAAATATCTCTCAAATATAGCAAATTGTGCGTAACTCACAAGGAAGAACTTACTGTTCATAGTATATCATACACACCTCAGATACACGGGGGTGCTTTGCTTTTATAGCCAGCACTGACCTGATCCCAATAGGAGCCTCACTTTAGTGGACTCAGGCTCAATGCTCATCCCGGACTCTCAGCTAGATAGGGATAAACTTCCTAAGAGTTAAATCTTTATCCAGACTGAGATCCTTCCCTATTCTAGGACTTTTGCCCCTTATTTGCTCATCTCAGATTTCGGTATCTCCGCAAATAACCTCGGCATAGCCGAGATAACCAGTATCATGACCAGGCCACGTGGCACCTCGGTTGACACTTCAGCGTTACCTTGGCCACGCGCTGTCATTCACAAAATATGTCCCCACATAATCTATAAATTTTTACAATTGCATTCAACAAGTTGTCATTTTTTGTAATCATTGTATGGAAATTTCATTGTCAATAGTGTCAAAACATTTTATTTTCTATATATGTGATGAAGACATTGATTTGGGATTGAGAGACTGCTGCAATGCGCAATAGTCATTGTTGCACGACCAATGAAGCCTTTTTCGAGCCTCATTTTGACGATCTGAACCATTAACTTTTAGAAAATATTGAGTAGAATATACCTGCAAAACTTTAAGTTAATCGAACATCATTATCTCTTTCATCAAGACATATTTGTATCTAAAATATTGAATGGTAAATCTAATTTTAAGTATAAACCTAAATACAAACATGATTTGATGAAAGGGATACCAATGTTCGATTAATTTGAATTTTTACAGACATGTTCTACTCGTGCCTTCTAAAAAGTGAACGGTTCAGATTGTCGAAATAAGACTCGAAAAAGACCCCATTAACCGCGCAACAGCATGCGCAGCAGCTTTCTCAAGCTCCATTGATCTCCCATTGTTGGAATAAGGACTGAAAATGGCCCCTAAAATCACGCAACACCATGCACAACATCCTTTCCAAGCTCTATTGATCTCTTATTCTGTTATGCAACCGATTCTTTAGATATTTCATTTTCGAGAAAACTCTTTTTACTGTAACAGTCACAACCGATAAAAGTAATGCTAATTTCACAAGCAAATAATGAGTTCCAACAAAGTTTTGATTTATAATGAATGGGTTTCCTTATTTATTTATTTTTTAATGGGATCAATTAGTTATTAACAAAATTTTTTGCCATAAAACTGTTTTTTTTTTCAATAGTTCGTGGCACATTGATGGGTGGATGGAGGGGGGAATTCTATTTCCACACACCATTTAATCTCTATACATATCATATCTCAGTTCACACGCTTATGAATTTAATTACATGTTATTATTTTCAATTCACACACCAAATGTTCTAACTATAACCCTAACTCATAATATGTACGCAAGCCAACCAAATAGATTTTTTCATACACTACACCTTCAAATCCCTAAATCATTCACTATGCACAGTATTTCAAAACTCAAACTAAACAAACAACTAATTCATTTTGGTTACCTAGTTCAATTCTTAATAGAAAATGACAGCTACCTGCCAACCCTATTCTATCTTTTATGAGTTTTACCTCGTTCAATACCTTAGATGGCAGTATACCGTATTTGACCTGCAAAAAGATTGGAAAACAGGTATTCCAAGGAGGATTCAATAAAATTATACCCATATATCATGATTCTAGAAAATAAACTAGAAATTGTGATAAACATATGAACATCAAATGAATATCGGCAATCCAATACTTTCCAGCAAAACATGACTCCATTAAAAATCTACATTGAGCTTCACTGCATTCTTGAAGGTAAGGAATGTGTATCTCCATCTTATTTTGTAGTTATTAGAATAAATTTGCAAAAATAAGTTATAAATTTATCATTTTCGATAATAGTTCGATGTTGGTTGGTGATGAGACAAAAATAATCCATTCGATATTGGTTTTCCAAATCAAATAGGTTTATTTAGTTTTGTATTTCCAAAATTTTTGTATTCGTTCGATTTTGTACTTCTGAAAAAATTTCGACAGTTGAAAACTGAATTAACTTATATTTTTCGGAAGTTAATTTCCAAAATCATGAAATTATCTCAACAGTTGATTTCAGAACATAATGAAAATTTTCGGCATTAGTTTGCCGAATGAGAATCGCGAACCCCCAAAAAAAAATAAAAAAAATAAATCAAACTTTGCACATAAAACTCACCTTCTCATTGCCACATTAGTTGTACTGGAGGACAATAGTGTGTGGTGATTGAAAAAGTGAGGAACAATGGAGGAACAAAATACGTTTTAATTTTTTTGTTTTTATAAAAGATATGTACTGAGAATTATTGTTTTCAAAAGATATATATATAGAAAAAACTTATTAATTTTAATATTTAGTATGTATATAGATATAGGTTATGGTCATTTTATTTTATGGTAAAATTGTAATAAAAGTTTCTTTCATTAAGTGTATGTAGAGAGACGAAGTTTGGGAATTTGTAAAAAAGTTAAAAAGTCAAAAAGTTACTCAAAAAGTTAAAAAGCCAAAAAGTTACTCAAAAAGTTAAAAAGTTAACATTATTAATCAAAAGTTAACAATTACGGCTACACAACTCTCAATTTAAATTTTTCCTTACAAATCAATTTTTACAATTTTTTATTACACATTTTTTCATAAAAAGTCAAAAAATTAACCCAAACATCCATATTTTTAACCTCAATTTTTTAGTCCAAAAAGACAAAAAGTACTGACTTTATCATCGGAGTACCCTTCAAACAACCGGGTTAGTACTAATCTCCGTCTTGCAGATGTATATCTCGACAGATACATCTCAGCTCATCGGCTTTGTTCCTAGGATTCAAGGAATAAGATCTTGGTTGTGTGGTCAGATTTTAGCACACACATTTTGGATGTTTGTGGGAGACGAAGAAAAGATGGATGGCAAAGTGATCAGCAAGAACAAGAGAAAAAAGTCAACGATGATGCAAAAAAAAAAAAACTGTCACGATGGGGAACTAGTTCCCAAGAGTGAGGAACAAAAGTAATGGTGATGTTGATGTCAAAGAACATGCAAAGAAGGTTGCAGAGAATAAAACACTTGATAGGTAAGCAGATTCAAGATGAGAAGAGCTCACCCGAGGTGAGTAGAGCTGAGATGAGTAGAGTCCACCCGAGGTTAGAAGATCTTGACAGCAAGTGATGTTTGTAAGTAAACTGTAAAAGTCAAAACCGAGGTATGAATTAGGTAATGAGACAACCTTATTGGATCAACATTTACTAGAGCTTTATCCCATTTTAAATGGGATCTTTTTGTTGTCTTTAAGAGCATGAATTATTCTATGGGATCAAAAATTTCTTTTTTTCAAAATTTTTATGATTGAAAACAAGAATAGTTATCAAAATTTTGTTAAAATGAATTTAATTTTCCAAAATCTATACTAATCACTTTGAATTACAGAACTAATCATCGAAATACAATTACAAAAGAGAATATGATGCTAATACAATATTGCGAACTCAAGTTAATTGTGTCTAACATCTAATTTTTAAAGCAATTTGGAAAAAAAATAAAAATAAATAAAAATAACAAAACCAAAAAAAAAGGATATCTTAAAAATATATTGAATACTTCGAAGTGTTTACTTAAATTTGTACAGTTACTCATCAAAATTATTATTTTTTTCTTAACTTCTTTTTGAATTAAAAATATATTTTAAAATTAATTTTATAGGTTTTTATTCTTTGACAATTTTTTTTTTCATTTTTACTTAAATGTACTTTTATACTTTCACTATATAATTATGTCAGATTTATATAAAGAAAGTTTCAAATGGAATTTGTGCATAGCATAGGAAGAAAACTAGTTTTGGTTTCAAATTTCTGAATTCAGTTTTTTTAAAATTGAGTTTTTTGTTTTTAGTATTTTATTGTTTTTAGTGAATATTTTTAAAATTTTAAGCATTTTTTTTAAAACTTTTTTAGATACACCTTACTTAGATGTATCTAAAAA
>NW_021025943.1:2328422-2340886 GCF_004153795.1 Camellia sinensis | reverse complement strand
GCCACGATGAGATGTGTTCAACACACCACCCCGGGGTCTATCGACACGGATTCGTTTCAAAAACAAGTCTCCGAACTGTAGATTTCAATTTCATAACGTGTGTGTTCGGTTGGAAGATTTGAGAAGGAAAATGAAAAGGATATATAAAATATAAATAAAATATACTTATATTTTAATACCTTTTTTTTTTTTTCTTTTCTAAATCTCTAATCAAATCTTTCAATCAAACACCAGTGTAAGAGTTTTTTATGATTAGGAATAATCGTAATAAAACAATAAACTTGGTAGTGAGGCGATTTAGAAAGATCAAAAGCCATGAAAGCACCAAGACGTTGACAGTATGTGGTATGGTCCATTTGAAAAAGTTAGATCGCCATGATGGGGTTGGGGAAGTAGTGTGTATTTCTGGGTAGTGGGATTACAAACAATGTATTGCGACACTGAGTGACCATGATTGGTGCACAATTAAAACCATTGCCAGAGTGTGTAGTGTAGGACTAGTTTTAGAACCAGAAAGAAGCAGTTATAAACATGATTGAGGAAGGCATTATATTTGATCCAAAAAAAAAATGAAAAAGAGAGGAAAGGCTTATATAAACCTGAGATCGACGACGCCATAGAGCCATTGATTGGGTCCCATCACGGAAAACTCCATTTTCACATATTTTTAAAATTTTTCAGCAACATACTGTGTTGTTTGTTTTGAAGGATTGGACTATTAGTTCATCCGACTAGTAGTTGTTGTTTAGTTCAATATTTTTACTCCAGATGAATAATCATCGGACTATTAGTTTGTCCCTTATATGTGGGATTAAATAATTCCTAGGGGAGCAGTGAAATTATTTCCATGGGATTGTATTCCCATGGGACTAATTTATAGAATGCCATTTTACTCTCATGCTATTAACTTAGTAAAAAATTGAAAAAGGATAAAATAGTCTTTTGAACATTTATAAATTATTTTTTTAGTGTTTGTTAATTTAAAATTATATGTTAAATAAAAAATTTAATTATAAATAATAAATTTAAAATTATGGCCTCATAAATTAAATTTTTTTTAGTGTTGTTAAAAAATTAAATTTATATATTAAATAAAATTATTTTTTTTTAGTATCCGTTAATTTTAAAATTATATTTTAAATATTAAATTATAAATTATAAATTAGAAATTTAGAAATTTAATTTAATTTGAAAATATAATTAAAATTATGGCCTTATAAATTAAAATTTTTTAGTATTGTTAAATTATAAATTATAGGATTACAAATTTAAATTATTATTAAATAAAAAAATATAAATTATAAACTACAAAATGGTAAAATAGTCCCTTTTAACATTTATCTTATCCAGTTCATCCAACCATAACATTGATTCACTAAAAACATAGTACAATTCAGACATCTAATCTCATAACTAAACAAACATAGGAATACAATATCCCAGTCCCCAAATAGTCCGGAGACAATATATTCAAAAACTACAGTCCGATGAAATTACAATTTTGTAATGGTGCAATACTATTGGTTAAGCTATGATACTGATAGTACTCACATTCGGTTTGAGGTTGAGGAAGACAAATTGATACAAACTCCAATGCCTCTAAACCCTAAAATTCTTTCCCGTGATAAGATTAGGTATTTGGAGAATGTGATGGGCATTTGGTTCTTATTCAGATTTATCAGATTTCTGCTTTGGGATTTAGAATCCTTCAGATGGACAGGGATTACAGCAGTTGGATTGTGAACTATCAGGTCAATCTTAGTCCCATTTTATCTTTATTTGCTGATGTAGTAAACACAACAATTATGAGATTCTATAAATTTTACGTGCTCTGTGTCGTGAAGGGAGAAAATGAGAAGGATTTTATGCTGGTGTTAGCTATTCCAGGCAAAGCTATTACTTATGATCTCAACTCCAAGACATTGAAGGAGCTTCGAGATTGTTTGCCAGAGGATCTTGAAAATTGGGAAGCATCTTGGTATAATATGTATCCATTCATTGAAAGCCTATCACATGTTTGATCAATGTCCTACATGCTTCGGCAGATATGTCCCTCAATAAATTCTTCTAAATTTCTATCTGCGTAAAAGTTTTAGTTAGTTTCTTGGTTTGTGGCGCTACTACTATCATCTTTTAATTTATAGATTCTGTTTTAAGCTTGCATTAGAAATAAATTTTGCATTGATCAATTAAGGCCAAAATTTATAGTTCATTCCACAGTTTACTTCCCTTGCCTGCAGTTGTAGAGGCTACAGAGCATTGGTTTGATTATCACTTTTAAAAGTGCTTTATGTTAGAGCCCTGTTTTGACCTCTATTATACATTAACTCAAGTATCACTTGGATTGTTCTGATTGCCAAAAAGGTTATGTTGAAGTCATTCCCTTCATGGTCAGTGGCGGAATTATAGAGGGATTGGTGGAAGCCACGACACTGCCCAATTTCTATCTAAATCTCTTATATACAGGTTAGTAATTTTATGATACATATCCCTTCAAAGGTATGTACCATATCCCTCAATTATGAAAATTTGTGGTTTTAGTTATGAGCCTTGTGCCGGTCAAATTTATAACAAAGTTGGTTATGATATTTTTATTAGGACTTAAATTAGTTTTCGTTATGATACCTTTTTTTTTTTTTAATATCTGGTTATGAATCCAAGTTGCCTTATGTGAGGGTTTGTGGTGTTTTGTTATGAATTGGAAGTGATCTTAGTTATGGATTTTTTGTTATGATTCAAATTGGTTGTGGTCATGAATCTTTGTGGTTCCAATTTTAGGCACAAACCATACGCACCTTTGAAAGGTGTGTATAGTATCATTGTATTACATTTAATATATATTGCCAGTAGAAGCTAATACAACTGGCATCATTCACATAATTTCTTAAATCTTTCTAGCATGAAAGACTATGGTACACACCTCTCAAAAAGTTTATACCATATACACCTCATAATTAAAGAAGAAAATAGTATAACTTCATATTTTTTGAGTCAAAAAAAAAAAAAAAAAAAAATCATGACCGAACATCACATGAGGTTTAACCAAAGATCTCATGAGTCATAACTAAAATAATGTCACAACTAAAGAAGAAAATTGGTCATATTAAAGAAGAAAATGACATAACTAAGGGCGTGTAGGGTAGCATTCTCCAACGCAATTATTATAGCATTATTGTCTCTACTATCAAAATTTTACGATTCGCGATTCAATTTACAATTTTTGTAAAATCGATACGAATCTATATTGAATCTATTTTAGAAGTGAATCTATGGTGAATCGCACGATTCACTAAACGATTCACTTTTTACTGTTTATGCAATTCTTAAAATTACCGTGTCCTACATATGTTAATTATTTTTTTCTCCATCGTTTTAGTGAAAATGAGATAATATAACTTCTAATAATGTTTAGTACTAAAATAACCAATATATATACATGATTTATTATCATTTTTGTAATCAGAGAGTTTTTACTAGAATCCAATCAAATTCAATTAGACCTAACATCTTTTTAACATTTTCTTCTCATTTTTATCTATAAATAAAATAAATTATAATATATCTTATAAAGATGTTTAAAGTTAAACTAACTTGCACAATGAATGATCTATTATTATTTTATTGAAATAAATGTAGTTCATTATTACATAGTGAGATCAATTAAACCTAATTGATGTAGTACAAGATTTTAAGAATTTTGATATTTTTAGATTTAATTTTTTTTGATATATTAGTTGATTAGGGACAAAGGTCTATTTGAAGCTACATAGTTCCTAACTACAAAGAAAAAAAAGAAAAGTAAAGTAAAAATCAACCCATCGTCGCTCTCTTCCTCCTCGGCTACAGAGGAGGCGCATCACTATCATCGCTAGAACTGCTATACTAGATGTCGGCCCCATCCCCCTCAGCCTCAGGGGTCATGTACTTCTCAAAAAAATCCTCAGAGGGCGAGTGATGTCTCACTCTGGCTCTCCTCCCATCAGCCCATCCTCTACCTCTCATAGGGCCTCGTCTCCCTCTCCTCCCAGCTGGAGGTGGTCCTGCAAGTGCAGCTCATGTCGGCTCAAGCTAAAAAGAGTACAGATGTCAAGATAGATTCAATAGATTTATGGGCAAGTTTGTAACAACTGTGGGCAGAGTGTACCTAAATCTCGTGATTGGCTAGAGCAGTCTGTCTCCTCCACACCATCAGAAGCAATCGATCAACCGTCCGAAGAAGTTCATCAACATACCCTACAAGCATCTGCAAAAGAGAAAGGACTTGAGATTGTAGGAAGAAATAATAAAGCACAGTGGGCAGAACTAATAAAGTACAATGGACATAAATATAGAGAAGTGTGTACCTACTCGATGTCAGAGGCGACCACTAGCCTACGGTCCCTCTCCTCAATATGCTCATGGGGAATCTTCTCAATCACCCCATTTGGTCGGTTGTATATGACCTCTGTCGGTATCATAAGAAGCCTGGGAACAGGAGCGACAACAGGAACATCTCTAGCAGTAGCGGCAGTAGCCTCAGGAAGTGCATGGAACACACCCTTGGTAAGAGGGGCCATCACCTGAGTCTATAAGAAGGCAATAAAGTTGTTGGGCTCGTGGTACCGATCACCGTCCTCTCCCAACATAAGGAAGTCAATCTGGGGTCCGTCGTGGAGATCATCAATGACCCGCATGTCTAGAGGAGGAGGATGTGGAATGTCAGGTTCAGTTATGCCTCACGTCTGATTAATGAATCTCTCTCCCAAGTAATAGGCCCTACTAAAAGGGCCCTCGAACAAAATCCGCATAGTGAAGGTGTGCTATGTAGCAACATGGGTTGTCCTCGCAGACTGAGGAATGCCTGCCTAGGGGTGCCAATCAATCTACGAGTGGAAGATGCAAGTCAAGTATCAGATATCAGGGGTTGAATAGTATGGAAATAGTAAGAAATAAAGACTAGTGTCAGGTTTTGTTACCCTATCTGCGGTGACAGTGTCGAAGAAGTGGCGAAAGTAAGGGAAGTCTCGATCTACGCGCCGGCACCACTCGAATCGGGAGTTGTAATACTGCGAGCGAGGTACTGACAACTCAATCGGCCTCACTAGGATTGGGGCAAGGGAAGTGAAATGTGTGTCGACCCACAACTGCAAAAGGAAAAGAAGTTAATGAACAATAGGAACTAACGAAGCTGATATAAATAGGAAATGCAAAGCTAAACATAAAAGGAAGTGTGAGATGTACCTCCCAAACTCTCCAGTAACCACCAAGTGAATCCGTCTTTCGGCGGAAAACAGAGCTCATGTAACAGTACAAGGTGACCAGGCCTGCGCCACCCCAGTCGTACTCCACCACCTGTGGTAAATGCACTAACGTGCCCGCGAGATATAGCGCCACGATATTTTCCTTATTCGCAAATAGAGTAGTACCGATGAGATACATGAGAAATCCGCGGGTGTATTGAGCAACCTCTTCTAGAGTAGTTGGTTGAATGTCAGAGAAGTGGTCCAAGAACCAGCTGTATCGCACCATCCCATGACTGGCAACGTCTGGGATCGCCCCAAGAAGCTGAAGCTTTGCAGCTCTCTAATGCGGCATGTTAGGATCAAATGAGATCAGGCCGCCAACCCTGACCCCTAAGCCGGTGAGCATCAAGAAGTCATACGGGGTCAGAGTCAACTCCTCGATCAATAAGAAGTAAAATGAGTCAGTGGTGTCCCACCACCTCTCCACCAGGGCCCCATATAACAACGGCTCAACCCTAAGCAGAAGGTCCCGAAGCCAACAGCATCAACTAATGTGCGAACCTCTGCGGACAGCCTCTCATACCAATGCCTGGGACCAGAGATCGACCAAAGCCGCCAATCCTCTTGGCTGTCACCTGTAGTGTGGAAGTGTTGTCAATATTTGCTTTGTATTAAAATGGAAGATTTACTTATAGGATTCAAATATGTTCAAAACCAAGAAAAAACTGCTCATCATGGAGGCATTAGTGGATAAGTGCTCTGCGGGCTGTTCGCGCAACAGAACTTCCTTATCAATCCCTGGGGTGAAGCCCTCGAATCTCAGAATACCACCAGGGGTTAGGCCGTGTATGCGTGGCTGGTAGGTGGCCACCTTAAAAGGCCTATCGGCAAGGGAAAGCGACTCCGGCTCAAGGACAGGAGGGAGAACGTCCTTAGCCCCTATGTCCTCACCAAGGATGACACCAATATCCACAACGGGGTTAGGGATAGGAACCTCGTTACTGGCCATAGAGGGAAAGTGAAGAAAAGTGAGCAATTGAGTGAGTTAAAGTGAAAAACCCCAAAATTCCAAACCCTAGGAGGGAGAAAATAAAGAGTAAGCGGAAAGTCAAAGAGCGAGAATGAAAAGTGCATGTAAACATGTAAGAATCCAAGAAAAATCAAGAAAAACCCCAAAACTCAACCAAATCAAGTTCTAATCGGTTCAAAGTGTAGAGGAGGGAAAGTGTTTCAAGAAGAAAAATCGCGAGGGTTGGTGGTTTTGAGAAAATTGGGAAAATCTAGAGAGGAGCCCTAGAGAGAGAGACGAGAAAGGATTTCGACTTTGGGTATGTGTGGAATAGGGGCTGGTGTGTGTTTAAAGTGTTAACGAGCTGTGCTTTTATTGAATTACCCCATGTCGTTGTTGCGACTGGCCGGGGCAATTCGGGCCCGACC
The DNA here is from genome assembly GCF_004153795.1 of Camellia sinensis. Taxonomy (NCBI): domain Eukaryota; kingdom Viridiplantae; phylum Streptophyta; class Magnoliopsida; order Ericales; family Theaceae; genus Camellia; species Camellia sinensis. The sequence goes on along the minus strand of NW_021025943.1, from coordinate 2,334,227 downwards.
GTGCTTCGTTTGGGCTCAACCAACTTCTAATGCAACTCAGGTTTTTTTTCTTTGTTTATTTCCGTATTGGGCCCCGATGTGAATTTGGGAAGGTGAAAAATGGTGAAAAAAAAAGGAAACAAAAAGAGAAACAACAACAAAAAATGGGGAAAAAACAAACAACAACAAAGAGAAGAAGGGAAAAACAGTGGGAAGAAAATAGAAAGAAAGAAACAACAAGAAAAATAGAAAGTAGGAAAAAAATAGAAAAGGAAAAGAGAGGAGGAAAAAAATAGTGAAAGGGAAAAAGAAGTAAAAATAGAGAGAAGAGAGAAAATGAGGGAGTTTTGTTCTTGTTTTATTTTGTTGCTTGTTCTGTTAATTATTTATTTGTTGTTTTATTCATTGCTTGGTTTCATAATTTGTTCCATTACTTCATTATTGGTTCTGTAATTTGTAATTTGTTTTGTTATTTTGTGTATATTGCATTCAAATTACAGCCCAAATTTGCTTTCACGTTACTAATTTGGGTATCACTTCGACTGTTTTGATTTTACATATCTTTGTTTGGTTTGTTAAATTCACATTCAAACTCTTTGTAAATTACAGTTTCAACTTTGCACCTTGAATTGGGTTATCTTAGTGAGCTTTATTCTCCGAGGCCTTCCAATCTCGCTTTATCGAGATTTGAAATTTCTTTCCTCCTTTCGCGTGAGATGTGTTAGGATCTCGTGTTCCTCCAGTTAAAAACATCAAGTGCGCCTGTTGTTCACACTATCTTTCCTCCTTTCACGTGAGATGCGCTAGGAGTTGATTCAATCGGTTAAAAACATCAAGTGTGCCTAGTGTTCACACCATCTTTCCTCCTTTCGCATGAGACACGTTAGGATCTCAATTTCCTCGGTTAAAAACATCAGGTGCGCTTGGTGTTCACACCATCTTTCCTCCTTTTGCGTGAGACGCGCTCAGAGATGATTCCCTCGATTAAAAACATCAGGTGCGCATGTTGTTCACACCACCCTCCACCCTCCACCCTCTCTGCGTGAGACGTAGAGTGGAATGGGCTTTTTCTCCTCTCTGCGTGAGACGTAGTTTGGCCTACATTTTCTTGCGTCCTTTCTACGTGAGACGTAGTTTAGTTTGTATCTTTCATCCTCCTCTCACGTGAGACACGTTTGGAATTGTTGTTTGCTTACTCTTTCTTTGTGAAACATGGTTAGAATTATTTTGGTTTAAGTCTGCGGCTTGTTTCATTCTTATGCCTTCATCTTGTCATAATTATTGTCTCATCGCATTGTTTTGCATGCTCATGAGTTTTCAAAGGTAACCAGCTTCGCGTAGTGTGTAAGTCTAGTTTTCAAAATGCATTGCATTTTATATGTCATTGTGTATTTTTTCCCTTAACTACGCATGGTTGATTCCTTGCAAAGGGATACGTAGGCAACCCTCGGGTTCAACCAATTGTATTTTCATTTATTTCCTGGCCTAAGTCTTATGGCCTCGTCAAATGGGTTTTGACATTCACTCGCGTCGTTTCATGACTTTGAGCTCTGTCAAAGAGGGGCAACTGTAGATATCCCATTTTTGACTGCCTGCAAGACTTGGGCGCTTTGTCCTGAGCACTCGATGATGAAAGTTACGTTGTCAATGGTTCGAATTCCCAATGAAAAAATCTGGTTTTTAGCTCTAAAAACATCTTAACCTTCCATACGCAGCTTGTTTCTATACCTATATACCACAGAAATCCATCTTTTAGCACTGTGCCAACCTACACTGAGCCTGAACCAGAGGAACATAGGAGCCACATTGGGGCTCGACCGTGCCTCATTGGGGGCTGGCCGGGCCTTGTGGGCGATAAACACTGTTCTGGGCAAGAGCCACCAACTGTCCATTTTTGAAGATATTTTTGACCTACTTTGCTCAAAATCTATAAATATGAGGCCTTGTCTCTGTTTTGAGGGTTGAAAAATTTTAGAAGAGCTTAATACACCCTTAAGAGCTCCTTCTTCCTTAGCAAGCTATCTTTAAGCAAACCTATCATCCTTGAACCACATCCATTCACCATATACAACCTTAGAGCCAAGCCTTAGAGTCTTTGTTGAGGCTTGAGAATCATAATTCAAACTTCAGAGTGCCTTTGGATTGAGTTTGGTTTACAACAAGAGCTTATTCTCTTCAAGAGGTATAAGCTTACCACCTTTCTCTTCGCTTTCATTTCAGTCTTGTTCTATCTCTTTCCTGTGTTTTTACACTGTTTTTGGTCCATTTCAAGTGTTGGAATTTGGGGTTGAATAACTACCAAAGCTAGAAAGGCTTAACACCCTTTCTTGCACCTTACTTCATAGCTCATACCCTTTGTTCTTGCGCTCTTTTATTTGGTTTTCAAACTGATTTTCAAAGTTAAAAAGGGCTAAACAACATGGTTTAAAAGTCTTAAAAGTGGAGGGGTTAGCCACCCCTTATTGATTTTGCTTACTAGTGTTGTATCTCTTGCTTTTGTCTATCTTTTTGTGCTCTTTAAGCACACTTTTAGCTACTGTTTTTTATAATTTAGGGGATGTTTAGGGTTGTTTTAATTCATTTAAATAGTTTATACTTTGAATACTTCGCTTCTTGTGTTGTAAGTCCTCATGGCTTTGTTTGTTTAGGCCTTAGGCATTGAGCCATTCGAGTTAATAGTCTTCTTTACTTTTCTTTCATGTAGAGAGTCTCACTTTTCTAATAAATCAACTTTGCATAACCATTTTTGCAATCTCCCTCCTTTCCTGGTTTTTCTTTTCTTTGAGAGTTGTTTAAACATGAGAAAGGCACCTACAATGTGTAGACACCCTATTTTTGACCGTTCTCAAGACTTGGTTGTGCTTGCAGGTACATTTACCAACTAGTTCGAATGCCCGTTGAGTACTCGACTGTCGCAGCGGAACGTCACAGGTTTGAGCTTCCCAAACCCTATATCATTTCTGCCCTTTTTTGGATCATGTATTGGCCTTTCCAGCTTGATTCTCTTGGTGCACTGCCGGCCCCTTTTTGGCCCTGCCGGCCATGCCTTTGTTACTGCCGGCCATTGATGAAGCCTGCCGGCCATCAATGAGTCACTGCCGGCCACTGCTGATGGCCGGCAGAACCCTTGTCTCAGCAGGTTTCACGCCTGATCTTTTGAGCCAGTTGGTTTTCACTCCTTACCCCTCCATACATGTGTATGGAGGGATGAAGCTCTTGCCAAGCTTGTTCAACAAGCTTTGCATTGTTTTTCTTCTAAATATGGAGAGGCCCTCTCTCCTTAACAGAGGTTCAGCCATTTTAGAAGAGTTGTATATCTCTCTCTCTCTCTCCATATTTCTTGCTTTCTCTTTATATTGTTGTTGGTTTTGTGCCTTAAAGTCCATTTTTCTTGCACTTTTACACTACAACACATAGAGAGACACCACCACCTTTGGACTAAGGTTCTTAGGAGTGTTACTTGAGCTCTGAAACTTGGTTTTTGGCCCCTGAGGTTGTTGGTTTCGAAGTTGATCTTCAAGGGTGAGTATTTCCCCCTTTTTAGCATTTTTGTGTATCTCATTTTGGCCATCCTTGCATATTGTTTTAGGCCTTGCTTTCAATTGAAAAAAGCCTTGTTTTTAAGTGCTTTTGATGATTGTTTGAGGTCTTTTTGGTGTTAGGGGTGTACAACCCTCTTGTATGCCTTGTTTGGCCTTGTTTTGTACCATGCTTTATGGCCTTCGAGTTAGTCTTGGTTTGGCCTTTTAGCCACTGAAATCCAGTGGATTTTTAGTGGTAGGCATGTGGTTTTGAGGCCTCAAATCAGAGGGGGTGACCCCCCTCTCTTCTTGTTTTTGTTTGCTTGCATTTTTAGCCTGTAAAAGGAGCATGTATCCCTTTACTTTTGAGGCTTGGTTCAGGCCCTTTTTTGTGACTTTTAAGACCTGCCTTAAGTCTTTCCATGGCTGGTTTGGTCACTCCTTGCATGCTTCATGTATGTGTAGTGTAATCCCATTTGTGGTTCATCAAAGTAGCATGCCTTTCTTGCATGTGTTGGCTCCATTTCAGTAGGTGTTTGGTGATGTTTTACCATGCCTTAGATCTTTTTTGGGTTGGTTTTGTCACTCCATGCATGCCTAATGTACTTGTAGTGTAAATCACTTAAACTAGCTTTATATGCTTCATGCTTTGACATGTCATTTTAGCTTGTTTTCTTTCTATTTCAGTAGGATTTTGGTGATGTTTTGCCATGTCATACCTCTATTTTAGTTTGGTTTGGTCATCTTTTGCATGCTCCATATACTTGTAGAACAAATCTTGCTTACTAGCTTTATGTGCATGATATTTTGACTCATCATTCCAGCATATTTTGGCTTTGCTCCAGCATGATTTTATTCTTATTTTAGGCTATTCTAGGACTGTTTTGGGCTGCCATGGTAATACCACTCATGTTTTGTATAGCTATAGTGTAAATGCTTTGGCTAACCTTGGGTTTTGAGGCTCCTACCATGCCATACATGTGATGTTTGCATGCTTTGCCATCATTTCAAATGTTATTTATGTCCATGAAATTTGGCCATACACCTGGATTTGACATGCTTTAAATGCCTTGAAGAGTTTGTGTTTTATGCCTCATGAATGGATCATTGTGCATGCCATTAAGCCTAGGCTTTCGGGTTATCAGATCAGTGCATTTTTGGTCTTGTTATACCATGATGTAACTCTGTTTTATGCTGTCCACGTCATGCCATGTTTGGTTTTAATAGGTGTAATGTAATACCCCTTTTGTAGCCTTGCATGCTCCATGTTTTTTACCTTTGTTCTAGCTTGTATTGGCTAGGTTCAAGCATGTTTTTAGTCTCACCTTGACTTGCCTAGGGACTATTTTAGGTACCCTTAGTCCTTCAGGACTTGCCTTGCATGGCCATGATTTAAGTCCCTTTGTTGGCTTCGTACTTTGAGCTTTCTTGCATGCTATGTTTGACTTGTTTGAGTGGTTTAGCATCACTCCTTGCATGATTTCAGAGATTACCTCATTGCCACACATCCATGCTTGTCACTCCTTAGGTGTTCTTGAGAGTTACACCTTTATACCTTAATTGGTGAGCCAATTGGCATGCATGTTTGTCTTGCCTTTTCATGCTTTTCATACCATCATTTCAACACTAATGGCCACTGATTTGGGCATAGTTGAGGTCTGCCCCTCTTGGTTTAAGTCCATCTTTGCATGTCGTAGCATGCTTGTCACCTTGTACGTTGTCGCATGCTTGGTTTATCGCATGTTTGCATGTCTAGGTTGCTTTGCATTGTGTATGCTTAGTTGTTGCATGTATTAGTACTGTGCATATTATTAGCCTTGTTAGGTTGTTCATATTGCATTACATGTTCGCATGCACCGCATTGTGTATGCCATCCTTGCATGGCATTGTTGTTTGGATTAAGTGTTAATTCGAACACGAGAAACGGGGGACGTTTCATACTTTAAGTGATGAGACGTGTCTCAATTTTCGGTCACCGACGCTTTTGATTATCCATGATAGAGTTCTAGGCATTTATGTGTTTATTTGTGCATTCATTTCTCATTAATTTGCACAAGTTAGATCTTTGGCCATCATGCATCGGGATGCGTGATTGATGGTCTTGGATCCGACTATGCCTCCCCCTTGATGTTTCGAGGTGATATGGGGTGGCATAGTGCATACATGCCCTTGGGAGACTCTCTATTTTCTCTATTTTTTGTTCTGCTGCAGCTTGGTGTCCCAGCACATCAGTGGCCGGCAGTGCCTTGCAGATGGCCGGCAATCCTTCATTCTTAGCCGACAGTGCCCACTCTTGGTCGGCAGG